>BPLS01027417.1:31593-48462 GCA_019656275.1 Rhododendron kiyosumense
GAGAGAGAGAGAGAGAGAGAGAGAGAGAGAGAGAGAGAGAGAGAGAGAGAGAGAGAGGCACCTGTTCGATTCACGATTTGGGCTGTTGCTGATTAGTGATTACATAGAAAACCCTAGACTGCGTAGAAACGGATATGGAGTACATGTTTTTCCTTATTTAGGAGTAATAATGTACAGCTTCGATTTTGCTTCTGTTTTCTACTTTCATTCACAAAATTGCTACTGCGTATATAGAATTGTTTAGCCACTAGTCTCATTCTGTACCTGTAAGGAACGAAGTAGAGTTGTTCTTCGTCGCGGGCGTCGGCGTCAACGAGGGCAGAGGAGGAGGAAGAGGGAGGGTGGAGGTGGGGCCAGCGGTCGACGAAGTCGGCGTCGATGGGGACGAGGTCCATGGATAGCTCTCTTGTTAGTCTTGTTTCAGGTATAATGGTAGTCCAGATCAAAAAAAAGAAAAGAAAAGGTATAATGGTAGTCTTGTTCCTATATGTATGTGCGGTGGAGTTTCTCCCATTGGGAAGGTGACGACTATTACAGTTGGTCATTAAAATACTCGAATATGTAGCAAATGCGCGTGAAATTTTAGAGGTGTGAATTTTAGAAAGGGATGTGAATTCTATAAAGGGCTCTTCGCAGTTGTAAGAATTCACATTCTGTAAAGGACTCTTAGGTGTGAATTATGTCTTTTGTGAATTCTTAATTTGGAGATGTGAATTCTGCAAACGGGATGTGAATTGTGTAATTAGGTGGATGTGAATTTTGCATTTAGGGGTGAATTCAGAAAAATGAGTGTGAATTTAGAGGTATGAATAGTGCAGATGGGATGTGAATTCTGCAAAAAAAAAAAAAGATGTGAATTTTAGAGGTGTGATTTCTGCAAATGTGTGAATTCTGGAAAGTGTAAATTCTTGAGAGTGTGAATTTTAAGAGGTATGAATTCTGGGGTATGAAAAGTGATAGGGGCAAAATAGTAAAAATATCTTTAAAAAGGGTCTATATGGGATAGTACTTGAAAAAAGAGTTTGCATGAAACCCCATGTAAAATTTGGGATTGGCCAAAAATTTCCCAGAGTTTTTAAGCCCTTTTAGTTTATAGGATGAACTTGAGAATATCTACAAAATTCAAACCTGGTCCGGCCTTGCCTCGCCTGATAAAATAATGAAAATGATATGTTGTACCCCATTCATGCCAATTTAATAACTATGTAGTTGCAGTCAAATTATTGATCATTGACCTGAGGAGACTTTTAATTGGTCAATTGTGATAGACACATGTAATGACCCATCCCAACTGTCTTATTAACCATTTGCCTAATCATGCAACTCAAAAAGTTAATCTCAAATTATTCAGTAGTTGGTTGGAATCACTTATAAACCAATTCACTTTCAATTTACCTACCGATGTGGGATTGTGCCCTAAATGGGTTATCACAATCTCCCCACCTTGGGTGCAATGTCTCCATTGTTGCATTGGCCCAGCAACCTTTTTCTGGTGGTCATAGTGTGACACTTAGCTCTTTACAACATAATCAGTGTGGTCGTACTAGATTCTAGAGGTAGCCCCCACCATGTAAATCAAAGTTGTTCTCTAATGGACCTTGGGATGCAACAGAGACGTTGCGGTCCAAGTGGGGGAGATTGTAAGATCCCAAGACTAAGTCAGTCCCACATCGGCTATAAAGTGGAAGTTGATGTGGTTTATAATAAAACACGACATGCTACTGTATAACTTGAAGCCTTTTGAGCCACATGGTTAGGCTAATAGTTAAGCAGGTCAGCTGGTGCGGGTTGCGTCAGGTGGTATCAGAGTTTGCACCAATCGAAAGTGTAGGGCGGGTCCCGCGAGGAGACGTGCTTGGGTGGGCCCGACAAGTGAGGAGCTTAAAGTGTTTGTTGTGCTTGGGCGGGTCCCACATGAGACGGGCTTAAGGTGCTTGTCATGCTTAAGCGGGGACTTGTCCTATATCGCTTGGTGAGTGAAGTGATGGAGCTTGCGCAACGGGGACGTTACGGTCCAATTGGGGGAGATTGTGATATCCCACATCGGAAGATATGGAAAAGTGAATTTCATATATAACCTACCATGAGCCGCTACTTTATAACTTGAGGTTAACTTTTTTAGCCACGTAGCTCGGCTAAGAGTTAAGCAGGTTAGTTGGAGCGAGTCATGACAACACGTGGCTAAGGACCCGCGAGGTAAGAAGGTGACTGTTGACCATTGACTTGAAGAGGACTTGAATGGGCCCATGCGGAAGGACATCGGGCCCCACGGGTCAAGCAAAAACCCTCATGGGCAAAGTGAGCCCACGAGAGCCATCTCGGTGGGGTCATGCAAGTCGCGAGACCCCGAAATAATAAAAGAGATCTTATTAGAGCGTCAAGAGTCCTACTTTGGCCACAAGGCAGGGCCAAGGGAACCTTGAGACGAAACGATCGTCGTGGGATCGCGATCCTACTTACACGGGAATTGAGCGAAATTTAGTGGCTTGGGAAGGAGGTCTTGTCACGGGAGGGGCGCGCCCGTAAGGTCAACCCGTGGGCGGTGATGTCACCCTTGTGACTTAGAGGTACAGAAGAGACATGTGCTGGGATTTTATTGGGCGCCGTTGTAACGACCCTAATTTTAGTCCTAAAATTTTCAAATAAAAACTCGTATTGTTACCCTAAATTTTTTTAGTTAACTACATTAGAAGTATTTTTATTCAGAAATTATCTCTTTAAAACAAATAAAATAATTTGCTAGTCATATATCTTATTTCTATATTAGTCAAAATTTTAATATCCAATTATATATATACGAATATATATTGGCAGCCGCTAATGGCACAATGTTTTGTATAGTGCCACGACAATTATGCCTGCATGACACTTTTACCCTCAAGGCTTGTTATTTCTTTTTTGGGAAAATTTTATTGACCTCCCCTGAGGTTTCTAACACAATCAGAAACCTCTCCTGAAATTTCTAAAATATCACTGCCCTCCCCTACTTTTTCTGACATTACCAAGACTCCCCCTTCTGTTAACTTGTTCACGAACGGTGTTAGCTTTTGTGAAAAAAATGACAAAGATAACCTTGCCATTCCATCTCTCTATCGTGTTAACCCAGCAAGAATCCTAATACCATTGTATACCAATGTGCATCACAGGTCCAATTTGGACATGGCTCGGGTCGTGCTTTTTTTCCCCTCGTGATGGTCTGTTCTTCTAAGGATAAGAACAATGGAAAAATTTTGCTGAAGCACATCAAATTCTTATGCTATAATCGGTAATCAAAAAAAATTCTTGCTTGTGTTGGATTAACTTACGCCCAGTTTCCTTTTTTTTTTTTTTTTCCTTATTCACATTTTTTTTGTTTTGTGTCAATTTTTGTGTGTAGATTATTAATTTATCTCGACAAGAGCAATCCAAAAACTAAAAATCATTATTTTAGAAATATCCAAGATTTACACTTTTAGCTGGGCTAAAAGTACGTGCTAAAATGTGTAAAAGTTATAATGTTTTGCTTTTTTGATTCCTCTTTTCGAGACAAACTAATATTCCACAAAATTTGACACAAAACTAACAAATATAAAAAAAAATGAAATAAAGACAAAATAATACATGCTTTTTTTAGGAAACTTGGCCTTACAACAATGTTAATACACAAGAACAATGTCTCTTATGTGCGCGATACACTGTATGTGTTGTGCACTCAGGCCCATCCAACGTTTGATTATTTGACCTTTTTTTTTTTTTTTTGCCTTGTTTATATTGGGAGGGTTAGCAGGGAGTTAGTAAGTTATTTCACAAAGGATTCAAAGGCTGTCCATAATCTTGAACCTCCAAACACCCACGACGAGACTCAAACCTGGTCTCCCAAGGGAACCAGGAGATGCCAATTGAGCTACAAGCTTAAATCGTTTTGCCAAGTAGGTATTCTATTTAACAATTTAGATCGGTTACCAGATGGCTTAGATCAAATAATTTTTTAAGACCAATGTATTCACGTTATCTGGTCAAAGTCATTTTTACACAAAATATCTATTCGAAGAGACAAAAACTAGCTATCAGATGGCTTAGATCAAATAAACGAACTGAAGAGGGTTCCGCTAAATGGGCGCACCCACACGTGTTTTGCGCTAGTGCACAACACCAAACAGTGCTCCCCTTGCTTATAAAAAAAAATAGTGCTCCCTTAGTACACAAACCCCTTCTTTGATAAATGCTCGATTTTTTTTTATTACCCCGCCTTAGCAAATTCTAGAAGTAGTTGTAGATCGGGGTAGGATTTCTCCCTAAAATTTGAATCGTCATTTTTTCTTGTAAACCTTATCTGCTTTTGAAACTTTTTTATGTAGTAGCCGAAGGTCAATAGTAGTTGAAAGAAAAAGGAGTCAATGGTAGTATAGAAAATAGTAAACAAACGCAATGGGTTCTATATTAACAAGCAAGACTAAATGGGCAATAAAAAAGAAGAAGAAGAAAGGCTAAGCTGGAAGGGCATTTGTAGCAGTTTGAAGGTCATATAACATGACATCAGCATGACTCATCCATTTCTGTCAAGGCACCTAACGATAAGTTAACAGAAGGGGGAGTCTTGGTAATGTCAGAAAAAGTAGGGGAGGGCAGTGATATTTCAGAAATCTCGGGGGAGGTTTCTGCTAGTATCAGAAACCTCAGGGGAGGTCAGTGAAATTTGCCCTTCTTTTTTCCTTGCCACTTTCTGTCGTACACCACCGACCCAATTTGGGCGCGGCTATTCGCAGCCCTTTATTTTCTCCCATAGCCCACTATATTTCGGTAAGTGGTTGTTGAAAATCATAAATAACATTTCGGTAAAAAGCTGTTGAAAACAATATTATATTTTGGTAACTACATGTCGAAAATATGTTCAACTTTCGGTAAACAACTGCCGAACATGCCTTTTCGATAAATAGCTGTTGAAAAAAATATTATATTTCGGTAATTGGATGCTGAAAATGTATCTCAATTTTGGTAACTAACTGTCGAGTATAATTGAAAATTTTTAATGGGCTATGAAAGAAAATGAAGGGCTGTGAATAGCCGCGCCCCCCAATTTTCTCCGATTCCATTTCCAGGTCTACTCCCTATCTCAACCCATCACTTTCTCTCTCTCTCATGTCACAGTTAATCGAAGGCCCTAAGCAAGAAAAAAATAACAAAACTCTATTTTTTTCTCCCTCTTTGCATATGTATAGGTACACATGAAAAAGAGATTATTTGATTATTTTTTTTTGGGCGGCAAGATGATTTGATAATTGGAACAAAACATAATTAGAAATTGGATGCCGTGATGTTCCTTCTCTCCTCCTCTTCTTCTTGGGACATAAAACAAACAAACTCCTATATTATTGCTCGAGTATTTTTGTACGTTTGGAGATGGGGTAGCTGTATAAATTTTATTAGAGAGATAGATGTAAAAGGATAGCCATTTTCAAGGCAGCACGTGATGGTGGTCTGGAGGTCGGTCATGTTTTGGGAATTGATGGGTGGCTGAATCTGAAAGAGGATGAGAACTAGAGGGGTGAGGAAAGTGGTCAAGGGGGTTTTCTCCAGTAGTATCCGTCGAAGAACAAGACACTCGGAGAGAGAACAAAAAAGCAAATGAGAAACGAGGGTAATATCATGAAGTCAACTTATACGTGTTGAACACAAAATTTGAGTAAGTAAATTTTATTAATTTGAGAAATTTAGGGTTACAATCTCTAATGCAATTTTCAGAGAATATTAATCCTTTGAATCTTCTCTTCGGTTGTTGAAATGAGGGCTTGACAACTTGATCTCGATTTGAATGGCGATATCTTCTGTGGTCTTTGCGAAGATGACAACGACTTTGTTGAGCTTTGACTTGAGGGCTTTGAAACTTATTCTCAAGTTGAATTGCTTGATCTTCTCCAATTCGGTTGAAAAAGACGACGGATTTGTGGATATTGACTTGAGGGCTTTTAAGCTTTTTTTCAAGTCAGTATTTGAGATCTTCGATTTGGTTGAATGAGATGCGGATTTGCAGATGTTGATTTGAGGGCTTCAGAGCTCGGTCTCAAATCGGTATTTGAGACCTTCTTTAATTTGGTTGAAGGAGACTGATGATTGGTGGACTTGGCTTAAACGTTCTTTAGGGCTTGGATGCTTTGAACTGAAGAACGTCTGAATTGATGTGGACTCGAAAGATTCTGAAGGGCCTTCATAGCTTTGAGCTTCAAAACTTGCGTGTGATGGATGGATGCGAATTCTGAAGGGCTTGAAGGCTTTGATCTTCAGAGTTCTAGAGTTTGGATTTGATGATTGAGATTTGGCTTGAGCGTTCTTCAAGGCTTTAAAGCTTTGATCTGAAGAACCTTCTTGTTTGATGTTGACTTGACTTGAATGTTCTTCGGAGCTTTAAAGCTTTGATCTGAAGAACCTTCTTGTCGGATCCGTCTTGTTTGATGCGGACTTGACTTGAATGTTCTTCGGAGCTTTGAAGCTTTGATCTGAAGAACCTTCTTGTCAGATCCATCTTGTTTGATGTGGACTTGACTTGAATGTTCTTCGAAGATTTGAAGTTTTGATATGAAGAATCTTCTTGTCAGATGCAGACTTGAAAACTTTTGAAGGGCTGGAGGGCTTTGATCTTCAGAGCTCTAGAGCTTGTGTGCTTCAACGTGCTGATGGAAAAATATGAGAGGAGAGCACCTTTATTTATAAAGATGTAGGATGTCATGACCAATCTCTGCTTCCTTCATATTTATCTCCCTTTAATTATTTCTTTATTTAGTGTAAAAGAAATAATTAAAATTCAATAATTATCTTATTTTCAGAAAGACAATTATTTGTGAAGAGAAACACAATTATTATTTTACCAAGAGGCTTAATTTGATTGGCTGAGCTTAATAAAAATAATAACTGCGTCACTTTGACACGTGGCACTATTTGATTGACTTCTACGCATCATCTTGACTTTTGAACTTGAGACACATGGCAACATTTGATTGGCCATTTACCGTGCCCTATTCACTAGGTTTTGTAACACGTGGCAACTTGTGATTGGCAGTAAATTTTTAGTATCTACAACATGTCGTGGCATTAGAAAGAATCTTCGTGGCATTAGAGCCTGCCTATATATTCGTGTACATGATAATTGCTCCCTAAAATTGTGGGATTGTGTTTCCCTAATCCTCATCTCCCTCTCTCTCTCTCTCTCTCTCTCTCTCTCTCTCTCTCTCCCCCCCCCCCCCCCTGTTTCCTGCGGAACCATCACTCCATCTCCCTTGTACTTCGGCTACCATCCCTATCTCTCTCTCTCTCTCTCTCTCCCTTTGTTTCCTGCGGAATCATCACTCCATCTCCCTTGTACTTCGGCTACCATCCCTATCCCATGAAAATTTGCAGCCACACCACCTCCTCCATTACTCCTCCCTCACCTCTATAATAATACCACTCTCTTCTCCATCCTAAATTTACAATACAACACTCCTAGTCCACTGCAAAAATAGAAACAAGAAAAGAGAGACCACACCATTCATTTTTCGTCCATTCCACGAACCCCTATTCATGTCCATTTTTTTCTTTTTGGTAATGTTGTTTCTAGATTTAAGAATCTTTATGAATGATGTAGAGGGCGTCGAGAACTTCGATTCAACCCAAGAATCACCCCAAACGGTCAAGGATTGATAGAGTTATCACCATCCAAAGTTTCTTAAAATCTCGGATTTCCAATTCCAGGCAGCTTTTTGTGCCTCTATTAGTCGCCATTTTTCTCCTAATTAAAATGGTTATCGGGCTTGGACTCCTTCACAAAAGTTGTTGAGTGATTCAAGAGCTTCGCATTGGACACAAGAATCATCCAAAACGGCAGAGGTTTAGTCAAGTTATTTCCTTCCAAAATTGCTGCTAGAATACTGTCTTCCGTCGCCAAACGAAAATTCACCGGACTTTACAATCGAGCTTTTTGTCCAGATTGAGGTATAATAATCATTTTTCTACTTTCTCTGAAGTATATTTTTACTCCTATGTGTTAGTTATAATACTTAGAAGTGACGGGAATTGATATCCTTGTTGAAAATGAAAAGATCAGACGCTATCCTCTGTTTTTCTTTTGTTTCATATGCTCCATGTGTTTAGTTTGAAATTTTGCACTGTTATTACACTATTAACTCTGGAATTTGTACGCCTGTTGATTTAGACCCAAATATATTTGGGTATTCAATTGTTTGAACTCAAAATGTGAAATCAAACTCCTGGACGCTATGGATCTGTGCATATGATCATTTACCTTGTATTGTAAACAAAATAAGTAAACATTATTTCGAGTAGACTAATGAACATGATAAATTATATGATAGAATAAGTGTTAAAAACAGATTTGAACAAAAACAATAATAATAATTTAAAACAATTCAAAAGGCTTTGACCCAATCCAAATTCCTTACTTGTTTGATTATTCGCATACATTGATTGATACTCCCTCCGTCCCAAATTGATTGTCCCGTCCGCAAAACGGAGTATTAAAAATAATGCAATTTTTTCAAGAAAAAATTCAAACTTTTTTCACAAATTAAAAATTCTCATTGATATCTAGTAAGTTGTTGAAAAACTTTTGATTTTTTCTTGCAAAAATTGTATTATTTTTAACACTCCGTTTTGCGGACCGGACAATCAATTTGGGACGGAGGGAGTATTATATTTGTTATCTTATTGAAATGTATCCTGTTATGGGTTGAGCTATTATTGAATGTATTATATTGTACATGCTAGAATGGACTTAGGATCACTGGGCGGTTACGAGTAGTGACTCACATAGACGATATTAAGTAAAGGAAGAAATGGTAAAGTGTTGGAAGTGTGAGTGTGTGAATTGTGATTTGAGCCATGGTGATGGCAAGGGTAACCAATGGGGACCTGTGTTGAAATGGGTAACCAATAGGGCCCAGTGTTGAGAAATGTTGTGACGTTAATATATGATACGTCATGGAAAGTTTCTCTTGGGAAAGAGAATGGGTCCTATGAGACAGTTATAATTAGTGTGGGGTAGTGGATGTTCGACCCTAATGTACGATGCGTCATGGGATGACTCGATCCTCCTATTATGGTCTTAAGTGAGAACATGCTCGGTACATAATTTAGGTGCGCTCACCTAGGACTGTGGTGCAAGACAAGCAAGAGGAAGAGTGGACCCATGAGATGGTTGTAGTTAATGGATGTGGGAGGAAATGTTCTTGTGGAGAAGATTCTTAGATTTCATGTAAGTTAATAGATAGTAAAGAAAATGACGATGTACTATTATTCTGTGTACTTTTTGTATATTACAAATTCTTATATTGTTGAACTGCTAGTTGTAAAATATGGGGTTGGTAGGTTTGGGATTATTTACTAGGTGAATTATTACTCATGGATACGTTTGTATCCTAGTAAATCATTTGTTTTCGGCGATCAATTTGCCAGAGAGTGCGGGGTTCAATGGTGGAGCTGTTTGACACAGGAGGAATATCAAAGGCAAAGACCGAGGATGTTTGAGATCTGTATCAACACTAGAGTCACTCTGAAGATGTTTAAATAAAATATTAAATTCTTTTTGTAATTTTTTTTAATGTAGATTTTGTATAATGACAAATAGGGGTCTAATAGTTTATAAAATTCAGTGTATTTTAGGTTTAATGCTTCCGAAATTTTTTGAAAAATTGGGGCGTTACAGAATGGTATCAAAGCATAGGTTCAACTCTCGGCCTTAGGTAGATTGGGTAGATCACTTTCCGAGAGTGTAAACCTAAGTTACTAATTGTGGTTATTACTTATTTTAAATCTAAACTATAAGTACTATTTAGCCGTAGTCCAACTTCGACTTCGAGAGCATACCGTGAGAAATTATAGGCTCTACATGTTGACTAACATTTAGGCTTGTGTGTTACGTGTCTTCCGTATATTTATACTAATAGGATTTGACTAGTTGTACTCTAATATCATCTTCTTGAAATCATTGCTTGTCATTAGACATGAAACCAAAACTTTACAATTGCAATTCTAAAATCCCTGTCATGTTTCTGTAATTAGAAACCCCGATCATATGGACACTAATGCCAACATCAAAGCCACTCACCTCATCAACATACTTACGTTAATCTCGAGGCCAACACAAAAGGAAGCCTAATGTGATACCGAGAAATAAGAGATCGTGCAACTTCTACGAGCGATCGCCACCGCGACTATATCGACACCCCTACCTCAAGCACTGTAGGCCCCTCAAAATAGTAGATCGGCGTATAAAGCATGATGTTATCTGTAGGAAAGGTCAATAGGCGCGACCGTTGACCGTTTGACTATCCAATGGGCAGCTGACACGTGTACTCGTCTTCGCGGGGTTGACGATTTGACCAACGAACCCTAGCTCGCCACGTGGCGCCTCAGTCGCGCGACACGTGGCCTTGCGCGTGGGAGCCTTGCGCTACCCATAGCTTTGCAGCGCCCGTATAAGGGTTGCGAGCTCAAATTCCTCCCTTAAGGAGAGAGTTATATTCATTCCGGTGGACACTTGGCGCGATTAATGCGGTTTAACCAAGGCACCAGGGAAATTGCCCAGACTCTTATGTCTGCTCCGGCCTTTAGGCAGGACCCGAGGGGCCCCTTGAGGCTTGGCAAGCGGTATTGGCGCGACCGAGTAGGTCACGACCTTGCCCTACGGGAAGGAAGGGGATCTAGTGGCTTGGTGGCTGTAAAAGAAGAAGAGGATCTCCGCGAATAAGAGGATACGCATACCGTCATACTCGCGGTCATCGCGAGGGTAGCGACACCTCGGCGGTCAGGGGGTACAGAAGGGACACGTGTCATTTTATCAGCGCGCCACTTGGTGCCCGAGCATTAGCTCGTGTGGGCTATAAAAATGAACGTTTCTTCATTGAACCTCAGAAGCGATTGAGCTTGTGAACAGTTCCTAGAGAGAGAAAGTTGGTGAGCACTGATTTCAAAGGAGGTCTTATCCTCTTTCAGGGGCTCTATTGTCTTTCCTCCTAGGGATCTCTTGGGTTTGGATCTCCACTGCCTACCCTCTCTGTTCACCCCTGCTCTTCTTCTTCACCCTTCTAGATCACTCCTTTCATCCCTTTCCATGGCTATTACAACCTCTCCGGCACATCTATTCTCTTAAAGGGTATTTGTCCACTCAGAAATCGGACCTATCCTACATTATCAAAGGTTCACTATCGCCAACTAGCTACATACTATGCAAACAGAATATGGCGGCACCATTGTAATGGAGAAACTGCTTGAAGTCATGAACGTCCAAGAAGGTGGTGATAATTTTCTCGCAAGAAGGTTCTATTCTTTTAAGGGGGATAGAAGGAACTACCGATATTTGCTCGTGTAATCGTATTTCACTATCCTAAACTGTTCACCATTTTCAAAACTTCTTTGATCCCACGAGATTCCTTTTTGAAGTGACTTCTTATTCTTATGGTGAGCAATCCACCTATAGGTCGAATTGTAAAAAAAAATAAAATTACCAAGTTCTTATAATAATTTCCATCAGGTCTTGTGTGTTCTCAAAATTTTTCTTTTCCCATCCTTACTCTAGCTAATCAAAAAAAAAAAAAAAATTTAACCGTAAACTCAATTTATTAGAACCCTTGCTCTCTTATTATAATATTTTCACAACTAAATACTTGTCGTTTTGATCACTTGATTGACTTAATCATAGCCACTTTTACTCTCATGATCCACCCAAACTTGAAATCACCTATATATACCTAGACTCCTGAAAAATAAAAAAAAATAAAAAATCTATTTGCTTTCCTATAGACACCTCCACTTCAAAGTCTGACTTGCGATCTTTGAGTCATAGAGATGTTAACCTTGAGGAAATGACTGTCCACCAAAGCAAATATGGTAATAGAGTATACTCCGGACGAAATGTATTGGGAATTTTAAAGGGATAGACAGGACCTCGGATTAGTAGCGAGTCAAACGTCAACTGCTCCAAGCAAAACCGACGCACTAATTTCGAGGATTTCCGACGAAGTTATTTTAAGGGGATAGGTTGTAACGATCCTAATTTTGGTCCTAAAATTTTCAAATAAAAACTCGTATTGTTACCCTAAAATTTTATTAGTTAACTACATTAGAAGTATTTTATTCAGAAATTATCTCCTTAAAACAAATAAAATAATTAGCTAGTCATATATCTTATTTCTATATTAGTCAAAATTTTAATATCCAATATATTATATATATATACGTATATATATTTGTGTACATGATAATTGCTCCCTAAAATTGTGGGATTGTGTTTCCCCAATCCTCATCTCTCCTCTCTCTCTCTCTCTCTCCCTTGTTTCCTACGGAACCATCACTCCATCTCCCTTGTACTTCGGCTGCCATCCCTATCCCACGAAAATTTGCAACCACACCACCTCCTCCATTACTCCTCCCTCACCTCTATAATAAAACCACTCTCTTGTCCATCCTAAATTTACAATACAACAATCCTAGTCCACTGCAAAAACAAAAACAAGAAAAGAGAGACCACACCATTCATTTGTCATCCATTTCACAAACCCCTGTTCATGTCCATTTTTTTCTTTTCGGTAATGTTGTTTCTAGATTTAAGAATCTTTAAGAATGATGTAGAGGGCGTCGAGAACTTCGATTCAACCCAAGAATCACCCCAAACGGTCAAGGATTGATAGAGTTATCACCATCCAAAGTTTCTTAAAATCTTGGATTTCCAATTCCAGGCAGCTTTTTGTGCCTCTACTAATCACCATTTTTCTCCTAATAAAAATGGTTATCGGGCTTAGACTCCTTCAAAAAAGTTGTAGAGTGTTTCAAGAGCTTCGCGTTGGACACAAGAATCATCCCAAACGGTAGAGGTTTTGTCATGTTATTTCAGTCCAAAGTTGCTGCTAGAATACTGTCTTCCGCCGCTAAACGAAAATCCACCGGACTTTACAATCGAGCTTTTTGTCCGGTTCGAGGTAGAATAATCGTTTCTCTACTTTCTCCTAAGTATATTTTTACTCCTATGTGCTAGTTATAATACTTAGAAGTGACGGGAATCGATGTCCTTGTTGAAAACGAAAAGATCAGATGCAATGTACTGTTTTTCTTTTGTTTCATATGCTGCATGTGTTTAGTTTGAAATTTTGCACTGTTATTGTACACACTGATAAGCGCGTAAATGTTCACATACACGCTCCTTAATTTATCCTTGCAACGTCTATTTTATATTATTACTTGGAATTTAATGTTTGATTTTTGTATTGTAGATATTTGGAGGCTTAATACCATAAAGTCAATTAAATTTATTGAATTGGATATTACAATACTCTTGGCCTTAATAAAGATGTGCACGTGGGTTCCCACGGCAAAAATATTGCTGGCCTTGTTCCAGAGTGGGCCAGGCTTATAATTCCAAGAGTAGAAAAATAGGGCTTGACGGACTTGGCTACAGGACACCTTATAAAAAGGAGAAGCTGCGCACAGTGGTAAAGGGGGATCTGGACGCGGACGAAACAGAGAAGTTCTGGAAAGGGAGCTTTGGCTAAGAGTCCATAGTATAAGGGTTTATACCATAAAAAGGACATCAAAATTTTTCGTACAGGCTCTAGGACATTTGACTTCTACCTTACAAAAATACCCTTATAGAAGAACGGAAGCAGAAACCGCCACCCTTTGTATAATTACAGGTGCAATTACATTTTGTCCCACGCTTGCTATATGCACTCGAATCAAACGGAGCTTCAGAACAGCTCATGAATCAACGACGAGGCAGCGACGACATCCGATCGTCCGTGGTCCGGCGTCTTTGTCGACGCGGCAACGGCAGAGCTGTTCTTCGCTGGAGAAGAAGAGTAGCTCAACCGGAAAAGCTGTATTTGGAACAAGAATGATTCGTCACCGGAGGTCTGTGAAATGGTACATAAAAGCAATCAACCTCTCTCGATCTCGATTAACCTCTCTTCAATGGAGGGAATTGCCGAGGATTTACAGTCGAGAAGATCAACTTTAGTGGTACCAGTTGTTCAGTACCACCGCCTGCCTTGAGTTATTGTTGGCCCTTTTAGGAAAAGCAGAGGAAACTTAACAATTAGTCTTAGATTCACAAACTAGTGAAACTACCACTACAATTTCTCCTTAAATAGTAAATAACTAAACTTGGGGGCGATTATTCGCAGCCCTGTATTTTCTCTCTTACCCCGTCAAAATTTCACAATTAACCATATTTGTCTTTGTTCTTAATATATTTTAAAAGTTATGGTTATCTATTGATGTTGTTGGCATACAACATAGTCCAGAATTCCACAGTTAATCACATCGATCTATCTGTATTTTTATCAAGATTCGGAGAACATATTTTGATAGTTATGGTCATCTATTGATGTTATTGGCATACCATACAGTCTAAAATTTCACAGTTAACCACATCTGTCTTTGTTCTTATCAAGATTCGAAAACTATATTTTGAAAGTTATGGTTATCTATTGATGTTGTTAGCATACCACACAATCTAGAATTTTACAGTTAACCACATCTGTCTGTATTCTTATCAAGATTCAGAGAACATGTTTTGAAACAATGCGACCATCAAAAAAATTTTACTCTCTGCACAATTCACGATAATTTTCTTTATTTATCTATCTCCACTTATTACATAAAAAAATTTTCTCAAAACCAAACAAAAGAAGGGAGCTTTGGCCAGAAGTCCATAGTATATGGACTTATAATGCAAAACGGATATCTATAGTTTCTACACTGGCTCCCAGACTTCTGTTGTCGATTTTCCAAAAACACCCCTAACTCATAAAACATACCCAAATATTGAAATAAACCCACGCTAGAAAGAGGGAGAGATCTGTTGATTTCTACAGACCAGAGAAGAGGTGGCAACAATGGATAGCGCCGGTGGAGAGTGTTTGGGCTGAATTAGCTCAATCAAATGACAAATGATTGTGTGCGGGCGTGTCAGAAAAGAAATAACTTCAGAGAAGAAATTACTCTTTTCAAATTGATTTGAAATAACTAATCTCAATCAGGCAATTGTGTTATCAGTTCGATTACCTCAACTAAGAGGATTTTTCCTTAAGGTATCAACCAAATAAAAGATTGACGCGCTTCAAATCAGAAAAGATGATTGAACACAAACAAACTTGAATTTAATCAAAGGTAAATTTGTATGCAAACACTCTTAAGACTCTTTCAAGAATTATACAGAAATAAAAGCATACTGAATTTAATCAAAAGTGGACTTACAAACGACTATTTTTTGGTAAGAAAAAAAACTTACAAGAAAATAAGAGAACTTGAATTTAATCAAAAAGTAATCTTTCATGCAAATAAGCCTTCAACTTACTAATCTAAGATAGATCTCTGAGCAATCATTTTGTATGAGTTGTCAGATGATATGAATTTTTGTGGGGGCTTCTCTCTTCGCTTTACTTCTCTATTTATAGACACTGAGCATGCCTTCGATCTCCACGTCTTCGATTAATGCCCACGTTGGCCACATAAAACAGTTGAGGGGGCTTTCGAACGGTTACCTTAATATTTCCAGAATTCTTTCCTCCTTTGCACGCTTCGATCATAGTGTTCATGGCCACTTCCTGGATCGTGGTTCCTATTTTCAAGCAACGTGAATTAATGCAACACGTCTGGCTTCCCAAATGATTCCCTGCAATTGCATCTAATTTCAGTTATAAAACAGGGCAGTGAGGATACCGTTCGATGATTGTAATGTCTAAATCAACGGTTAAATCCAATAATTTCCCAAACCATTGTTTAATCGTTACCCAAACGACACCGGTTCACCCCAAAACGACATCGTTTGTCATTAAAATAGTGTCTTCCTTAATTCCCGTAATCCTCTGTAATTGGTACTCGACTGGGACAGGTTCTGTGTGGCCGCCGTACCATTCGGTGCCACGTGAAATTTTCTCATTGGGTGGCACATTTTAGGATGTAAACACACCCCCCGCATTAACATTTTATTTATGAGGTTAGGGTAAGACATAATCAAGTGTCTGAGAATTGACCAAAACACATAAGGCAAATAATAATGTACGCCTTCTTTCAACTCTTTTCAACTCTGTCATATCCCTCATATTCTTCACCCTTCACACAATTTCATAATGAAACAACTTGTTTCTTTCTTGCAACAAGTATATTGGTGTCTTCCCTTATCTTTTTCCTTTCTTTCTTTTTTTTCATTCAAGTTTCGACCTCTTTTTTTTTTTTTTTTTAACATGGAAGAACACCGCAACTTGAGTACAACATTCTCGAAACACTTACCCTATTCTCTTCAAAAATTAACCTTCACATGATTAGCTCGTCATTCTCAAGACACAATTTGGTTGATGAAGTTTAACAAGAAAAAGGCTCATGTAAGAGGTTCAATGTGGCTCGCAATGATAAATATTTGAGAAAAAGAAACAAATCGGCTCAATTAGCAAAGATGGCCTATTATCCTCTCCTAGGGGCAATATGTAGAGACCCATGTTTTAGGGCCGTATTTTTTTTTAAGAAATGTTAAAATTATCGAGTGATGACGTAACTATGGAAATTCGAATAAAGACATTGTTATAAGATTAGGGGATCAATGTGACATAATTGCAAGTGCAACGGTGATAGTGTGATAAGTAATATGTATATGTATATGGCGTACAGGGAACAAAAACCATTTTTCCCCTTTTCTCTTTTTTTTTTCTCTCTCTCTCTCTATTCTCTCGGCTCTCCTCCACTTCTCTCCTCGATTTCATCTACTTAGGGCGTGATCCCGAACAAAACCCAAGAATTAAAGTCGTCATACAAGGCGCGGGCTTCCTATCCATCCAAGATAAATCATGATCGGACAACGTGGGAGCTCGGTTGACTTGGTCAAAGGGTCGGGTTTTGTTCAAAACCCGT
>BPLS01027418.1:0-21274 GCA_019656275.1 Rhododendron kiyosumense
TTCAAAATTTAGGCTAAATTTTGAAGCAAAGTTGGATGATTCATAAATATCCTTCCCGATATCGGATTGAGGTGATTTTTTACAGGGACCCTAAACGACGTATTTTGAACAAAATGAGCGGCTCCGATCATCTTTGCGAGACCCGAGACGGGCGCAAAAGTGATCTGTGCACTGCTGCTGTGCAGCAAGTGCTGTGCCGGTAGCTTTTTTGCCGGTTATTATTATTATTTTGCCGTGTGCGTATGAGAAATTGAGAATCCAGTTATATATTATTATTCCTCAATGACCCTTAGCCATACAAATAAAACCCATGTTTTCCCGTGAGTTACCTCAACGGTCAACTCTCAACCAAACTAAGGCCCCGTTTGATAAAGCTCTTAAGGGTTGGGATTGGATTACTAAGCCGAAGGTATTAACAATACTGCGTTTGGTTTCCAAAATTGGTTCGGATTCGTAGTCCGTTGGGATTACGAAGCCGGGGATTAGGAGGTATTAACAATACCCCGTGGGACTTGGTATTCATAGTCCGAACCCAACCCCTTCTCATTACCAATTTCTTCTATCAATCCAATCCCATCATCTAATCCCATCTTAAACAAACATGATAGTAATAATCCTATCATCTAATCCCATCTCAAACAAACATACTCATTATTAATCCCTTCTCATTACTAATCCCATCTCCTTACGAATCCCAATCCTAATCCCATCTCCTTACGAATCTCATCTATCTATCACTATTATCAAACGGGGCCAATAGTATGAAATCTTGGCCTAAATATATGGATTCAAAGACAAGAATCAAGAAATTCAACATAAGAATTCGGAATTACCAAGATTAGAGCCAAGCCAAGCAACCTCATCATTGAGTTTTCCCCTTCTTCTTCCTTCTATCTAACCCCACAAAATATCTTGAGAAAATAATATGGTGTATCCACCACACCTCTTAAAGCATGCACCAACCAATAACATTTAGTTAAATACCAACAAATATGAATTAACCCTATAAAGACATAATTCAATTAAAATATGAGTTTAAAATACTAAAATACCATATATGTTAAACAATTAATTAAAGTTATAGATGGATTTCGATTATTTCATCAAAATAATTTTTTATAAGTAATTTTTTTTTTAGGAAATGATAATGCCAAAATTGCTTTTGTTGGTACCAAAACTCTAATGCACAAAAGACTTACACCATGTGCAGTGTATAAGTCTTTTATGCACTGAAATTTTGGCAACAACAAAACAGTTTTAACATTATCAGCACTCATTTTTGCTTAACATGTATTTTTTTTTCCTAAAGTGTATATTAATGGTAATGGTACAAATAATTTGCACCGATCCAAATTCTGTACATCAATATAACGAGGTTTAATAAATGAATTTTATGTTCTAAAATTAATTAAATACATAGCAATTAAAAAATAATAGATCTCCTCTTAGTTATCACATTTGATAGTAATGAAATCAAAAAATACTGAAAATAAATGTTGAACATATATATTACATATTAGATATTTCCAATATATTTTGAAAAGTATGTGTAGTGCAATTGGTTAATGCGTGCGCATGGGTTTGGTTGGCTGAAAGGCCAGGGTTCGAAACTCAAGAGACGCAAGAAGTGGGATTTTTCGTCAATCATGTTTCAATGAGTTCCAATTCTAGCTAGTATCCTACTCCATTTATCAAAAAGGTTTATTTGTCAAAAAATAGTTGAATTTATTTGTCAAAAAAATTTGAACTTTTTTAAGTTCTCACGCAGTGGGTATACAATATTTTTGGAATGGAGGTTTTGTTTTCTGATGACATTATTAACTCATACTAAGATATATGAAATATATTGTGTATAAATTGTTGGTTATATAAGTAGCTAGTAGAGGTATGACAACTTCTGAAGACCCTGCTTCCCGGAAGTCGAATGGGGGATCCAGTCACACACAGGAGGGGCATATTTTTATTCTGGTCATGTATTGAAAATGAAAAAAACTCGAAATTTTGACATACAATCTCCACACTAAAAAAAAAATGCCAACTGGGACCCACCATGGCGTTTTGCAGCCTGGTCACTGTCAAAAGTAAATTCAAGGTAATTTTTGGGTACTCTTTCGAGGTATATATAATTTTTTTTTTACTTTAATTCCTTTTTCCATTTCAGACCGTAAACTTTGCCTTTTTTATTTTGAATAACTTAGGTGTCCACGTTACTTTACACACACCTCGTTTGATTCTAGGAACTCAATCCCACAGTTTCGTATGGAAATTCGGGGGGCTGTGGTGCCTCAAAATTGTGTCTCGTTTTGGGGCTGCAACAGGTAGGAGTTTGAGGGAAAATCGAGAAAAAAAATTAAATGCGCTAATTTTCAATCCGTTTGAACCAGTGCGAAAATTTTATTTTTTCAATCACTTTATCATAAATGGTCATAATTAATTTTTTGGACAGTAGGACTCTTGTTATATAATTAGCTCTACGAAAATCGTAGAATCAAATATCTATAAGGGCTAACTAACGAGAGCCCTAGAACCAAAAATTAATTATGATTCTTTAGGATAAAATGATAAGAGAAATAAGATTTTCGCATCAGTTCAAACAGATTGATAATTGAAGCACTTAATTTGTTGAGCAAATTCTAAAGTTAGCCTAAAGGGCTGATTATAGTGTGCTACACGCGCGGATTTTTCGATTCTTTTGGGGCCAGTTCATATAGAACAATCTGCTCCAATTTTTATTCGGCTCCCGACAAGTGAACGCTATAATCGGAATCTCAAAATTAATTGAGATGCTTGTAAATTAGTTCAGACATATAAATTACAATCTAAGTTATAAAAAAAAAACAAAAGTAGCTGGGTTTTTTTTTTCATCAGAAACTAGCCGTGAATTTGTAAGAGTATCTCCAATCCAACACCCTCTAAATCTCTATTTGAGAGAATCAAATTAATTTATTTTATTTGAAAAGTAGATTTAGAGGATTGTACTATTTATCTCAACTCCAATCCAACACTCTATTTCTCAACTCCAACACATATTTGGAGGAGATCCTCTATTATTTCCTTCATCCCCTATATTTAGAGGATCAAAATTCATCCTCCCAAATGGAAGACAGTTTTAGAGGATGGGTTGAAGAATGTTTTTCCTCAAAAATAAAGAAATGAAGTATGGATTGGAGATGCTCTAAGGCCATGTTTGATAAGTGTGTTGGATTAGATAGGATTAGTAAGGAGATGTGATTGGTAAGGAGATGAGATTAGTAATACCGAGTCTAATCCCAAGTGGGTGTTTGATTGTGTTAGGATTAAATCATGGGATTGTGATTACCAATCCCAATTCCTTGTTTGATTGGAATACCATGGGATAGAATTACAAATTGCATTTCCAATTATACCCATAGATGAAAACATGGTCTATTGAATTGCATGGAAAAAAAAAAACGGATTGTATTTTCCAATCATTTTCAAGCAATTTGCATTTTTTCATCCAATCAATTTCCAGATTCTTATTTTGACAAATATCCATGCATTATTGTGACATATATTTGGAATAAAGCAACCATATATTTTTTATTCATGTCCCTTAAAAGGAGGAAAATGAAAAAACAAAACAGATAACATCTTATTAATTATACTCTCAAATAAATCTAATTATTTATTTGCGATCATATGCAACAGAAACATGATTATAAAAGGCCTAGAGACAAAATTTAATTATGTTTATTTAGAATAATATTTTCGGAATAATAAGATCTTCGCATCGGTTCAAATGGGTTAAAAATTGGAAAACTTAATTTTTTAATCATATTTCTTAATATATAAACAGTCTAAAAAAATTAAGTGCTCAAATTTTTAATCTGTTTGAACTGGTGCAAAAAAATTATTATTCTGATTATATTATTCTGAAGGGTTATAATAAATTTTTGTCTCTAGAGCTCTCATAATTAATTATCTTCTTTTTATTTAGAATCTTGTGAAGCAGAAACATGATTATGACAATCTTAGAGACAAAAGTTAATTATGAACCCTTAAAATAATACGATAAGAATAATAAGATCTTTGCACTTGTTCAAATGGATTGAAAGTTTTGAACACTTAATTTTTTTTAGACTGTTTATATATTAAAAAAATAGTTAAAAAATTAAGTGCTCCAATTTTTAATTCGTTTGAATCGGTGCGAAGATCTTATTATTCTGACCATATTATTCTAAAAAGACATAATTAAAATTTGTCTCTAAGGCTCTCATAATTACGTTTTTACTCCATAGGATCATAAATAAAGAGGTTACGAGGTTTTTTTTTTTTTAATTCCAAAACGATATTGTTCCTGGGCTGGGTAGGGACTGCTATGCCATGGAGGCAGCATAGCCCCCGCATCCACAAAATATAGGTAGCGTATTAGGGATTTGGATGGGTGAGTGAAGTGTGTAATGGATGATATTATTGGTATTAAGTTGACATACCATGGATAAGGTGGTCATTTTGTAGGGGAGAGTTTGGGATAGGATTCATAATACCTTGTACCCCATGGTATTACTAATCCCATTAAAAAAGGGGATTGCTAATCCCATCCTCTTGTTAATTCTATCTCATTTTTTTGCAACTAAACAAAGAATTAGGAAGGCTATAGGATTAACAATCCTATCCTAAGTCCTAACACACTTATCAAATAAGAGCAAAAAAATAGAGATGAGTTGCAAAGGGCAAAGAAGGTATTTACACTAAGGAAAACTAAAAGTCTGCCAAAGAAAAAAGTAATAAAAAACTGTTTTGATAAAAACAAAAATGTGACGCGTGGCGACCAACAATGGCATTTTCCTGTTGTCCGCCGCGGACTACAGAAGAACCCTTTATACATGGGCCCGGCTAACCAGTGCAACTGTGCACCGGTTAATAATACTATCATTCCTTATTTTTTGTACTTTTTAGACCATAATGGACGTGTACTTCCTAATTTCCAATCAAGAAAAAAGGATAATAGGCAACGTGCTTTCCCATGTATAATTAAATGACAATTTTGCCCTCAAACAATGTAAACCTTTTCCGTTTACACATTTTTTTAGAGACCTGTCTTTTACGGAGTACCTTTTTTTTTCTTCTTGTTTTTTGATTGGCTTCTGTCAGTTTTTTTTTTTTGTTTAGGCATCCGTCTTTTACGGTAGAGATTAGAGATTAAGGCTCCGTTCCGGAATCCAAAAAAAATCCTTATTTTTTAAGAAGATAATTTTAAATTAAAAAATAATGGGCTTATTGAAATCTAAAAATATGCAATATAGATCTTATTTGAAAGATCTCGATGTGATATTTTATACAATGCAAAAAAAATTGAAATATTATTTTTCATTTACATTATTTTTGAGTTTGAAAATGTGAAATAAACTGTTTATTTTTTAAGAAGGTTTCTGGAATGAGGCTTAGTTTCCTTTAAAAAAAAAAGTCAAACTTGACATTTTGTTTTGTCTTTATTTATTATTATTTTTTTTGTATTTGTTAGTTTTGCATTCATTATTTTTTTGAATTTTTTTGCATAAAAATTTGTGAATTATTTTCTCCGTCCCAAATTGTTGGTCCTCTTTCTTTTTTTGAAAATCTCAAAAAATTAGTTATATCTCATAATTTATAATATTTTTATATTAAATATGGATCTTATTTGATAGATCTCAATAAGTTATTTTATACAAATTTCTTAAAGTCACCTAAAAGATTATAAATTGTAAGATATAATCAATTGAAAAATGGCACGCACTCTCAAAGAGGACCAACAAATTGGGATGGAGGGAGTATTAGTTTGCCTCATCGAGCTAATTATCAAGAGTTGTATTCTAGTCGTGTTGTTTCATGTTAAAGGGTCGGCACGAAAAATTAAATAGTTTTACGAGTTATTATTGAGTTATGTGAGTCTAACCTGTATTTGTCCCTTATAATCTCCAAGTTGGTGAGATGTGTTGTACATGTGTTCGTGTCAAAAGTGGTCGTCTCAAAGTATCAACTCTGTGTAAAAAAGTTGTCTTTTCGACTTTTTTTTTTGTCTTTATTCCAAAAATTATGAGGCCCTGCTCCAGTTTCAAAAAAAAAAAACTTTTAGAAAATGAATGTCATTTCAAGTTAAAAAATCATGTGTTTACGCAAATAATTTTTCTACCAATATAGATCTTATTTAATAGATCTAATTGAAATCTTTCAAACGGTGTAAAAACTATTAAAAGATTATTTTTTATTTTCATTATATTTGAGCTTGAAATTACCTTCTTTTTAAAAAAGAAAATTTAAAAAGAAAGCGGAATGGCTGCTTCGATTTCCTCCGTGTTGAAAGAATATTACCCCAAGCGTAGGGTTAAAATATCGATGAAGCAAAATAATCCGGAGAAGTCCGGGATCGTACCCAAGGGAATTAGTTTATGGCTCGCCTCGGATTTGTAGATGCAAGTAGGGTTTTCGACTTTTAGCCAGTCAACTTGGTTTTACTTTAAACGGTGGAATTAAAATGGCTAAATTAAGAACGAATAAACTAGGAAAAAGACAGGTTAGGTCTAGGAATCCTAGCACTCATGACTTGGGCTAAATCACATTTTTTTACCAATCCACGCGATTTAAAATACACAATTGTAGGTATTAAAACCGGGAAAAAGAGATTCGATTATCAAGCTAGCTCTAGAACTCATTTGGTGAACACCTCGAGCGACAGAGCTCTAAGCATCATGTGTGGTAGGTAGTCTATGCTCCTACCTACACATGATCAAAGAGGTTAACACCTCGGTAATTCCCCAAATGAATCCGAACCCCACATTAATTTTCAAATCTAAAAATTGAAGCTTTATTGGTAAAAAAAATGCAATTTTTGCCCAAGCCATGGGATGCTAATCATCCCATGACCCAACCCTTGAAACTACTCACGCATATCTACGAAGATAAGAGCAAGCAAAAATCGACTAAGCATAATTGAAAAGACAAGACTAGAATTAAACTAGAGATTAAGATAGATCGGGACTAGAGCAACAACGTTTATAAAGGCGAAAATATCAAAAACTAACTAATTAAGGCAGAAAATTAAATATTGAAGGGCTGAAAAACAAGAACACTCAAGAACAATGCAAAAAGCAAAAATGAACCTAAGCTAGATCTAGAAATTATTCAAAAACGTGCTACTACCTGTTTGTACAAAAATGATGTCACAAACTTAAATACTCAGGAGATCCGCGCCTGGAATATTCCCACGATACTCTGAAGATTCGCCCCTAAGACCCTCGGCATCGCTGGCAAAGTGCTTAAGCAGGGCCACTAAGGGACTCGGCATCGATGCATAGCAAAACTTCCCATCGATGCCGAATGCATTAAGGACCTGGTGGGCTAAGCTGCTCGGCATCGATGCCACTTTTCTTCTTCCATCGATGCCGAGATGGATAACGGCCTAGCTTGCTCCTGTCTTGCTCGGGCCACTCCTTGGCTGTGGCTTGGCCGTGGCTTGGCCGGTGCTGCCTCTGTCTTGCCTGGGCCAAGGCCACGCTTTGGCCACGCCTCTTCTGCCCGGGCTGCGCCTTGGCCATGCCTTGGCCAAGCTTGGCCTTGGCTGCGCTTTGGCCTTTAAAACTCCTTCTTATGTGATTCGCCTGCAAAACAACACCAAAACGACCTACGAGCAAAAATCATTAAAAACAACTAATTAACACTTAAATTAACACTAAGCCTAGTTACTAGCGCACCCTATATTCCATTTCCGGGTGCTTATCACGCCCCCCAACTTAGGGTTTGCTAGTCCCTAGCGAACAAAATAAAAAGAACTTGAAAACAAGTTACTATGCAATCTTTCCGCACTTCACAACTTAGAGCATGCTCAACATTACTACCCAGCAAGAGTTCAACTATCCAGCTTTTTATTTCATTTCTACAACTCACAATTTTAGCATCCAATTAAACAGGCTAAGCAATAAGCAAGTAAAAGAGCAAGCTAAAAAGTTTGTGTCCTCGAACAATGGGAGGATACGGGACACAAAACTTTGAGAATTCAGACTTAAACCATATCCACCAAAAAAGTGCTTGATAAACAGGCAGAAGTGAACAAGAATTACTCTGCCTCAAGGAACTACAGCACTTATTCAACAGAGTTAAACTCAAGCAGAAGAAATTTGGACAGCAAAAGGAAAGCATGCCATTAATTAATTGTGCAATCATCAGACAGTCAATCAAAATGGAATCCAAACGCACGAAAGATCAACTAAGGACTTGTTAAGCTTATAATGACCTTGGTTTCCAAGAACAGGTTAGCGAAAATAGGCGACGGTCTATTTCTAGTTTGGTCACTACCCGAGTGACCGCCGCCTACACAAAAATAAACCAAAACAAGGCCAACCCGGCCAAACCAACAACTAACTACTACTAACAATGAGCAAAGCTAATCTATGAAACGGAATAAAACAAGACAAATAAAATAAATGATAGGATAGTTGGCATGTCAACCAACCAAGACCCCGACCAAGTAAGGGGAATTTCTAGGACCACCGACTCTCTATCCGATCATCGCCACATCATCCCAGCAACAAATCATCCAATCAGTCGGCCAACTCCTCGCTCTCATACCCAGCAAAGTCATCACTCACTTCCCCCTCATCAACTGGCCCCGGCTCATACTTCACCCCAAATTGTTGCTCCAAAACTGTGGTCTGCCAAGCCAATTCCTTTCCTTGCCTTTCTTGCTCTCTCATAATTTTCCTCCTCTCAACCTTTTCCTTTCTTTGACTGTTAATTATCGAAACCCCTTGGCAAAACAACTTTTTGATCCAAGACCCTTGCTTTTCCTTCCTCGAAGGCATCGTAGTCAGATACTCCCCCCTTTTTGCTTGTTTCCCTTTGGCTGTGAAAATCTGGGATGAACTCTTCACATCAAAAGTGTCATCTAACGTCCCCGGAGAAAGTTCTTCCAACTTTTCATATGCTGCCCCCCTCACTCCTCTCTCCTTGTACAAAGTGGTAATCATACAAGGGAATGGCATACTAGCAGTAATCAATGTGTTGGCCCGAAAATCACGCAGCTGAGTAAAGATAAACATGGCCCAATCAACTACAAACTCTCCAGTAGCAAATACAAACAAAATCTCTGCATCCTTCCTTGTTGGCCTACTTTCCGAGCCCCGGGGGTACAAATTATAATGAACTACTTTGTTCAAAAATCTAAAACTTCCTTTAAAATTGCCAGGCACATGCGGTAATGAAGCTAAAGAGGGGTCGGCATACAAAGCCTCATTCACAACTTGCACATCAATCATCTCGTCCTTCCTAGGGTAATTCACAAATTCGGGCGGGGGTCTTTGAATTTTCAAGTATCTAGCAATGTCATTCGGCGTAATCATAATGTCAACTCCCCCAACCCTCGAAACAATTCCAACATCCGGATCACTTTCCCAATCCCCCTCAGGAATAACCATAAATTTGTAAAATTCAATAACAGCATTTTTATTATATCCAAATAATCTTTCGGTCCAGAAATGCAAACCTCTTTGTTCAATGTAGCGAAACCTGATGTGACCCTCCGGCAATGCCTTTGCATCCACTTGCCTCTCATTTATGAACTTTCTGCCCACAAAACTATTCTCCTAATTCAGTCTTTTATCCATCGCAATCTGAGCCGGAGTCCGTCTCCTCCGCTTGGGTCGAGAGCCACTAGCCTCTTCGGGCTGAATTTCTTCCTCACTGCCTGCCAAAGATTCATCCTCTTCTTCTATTTCGGGTTGAGAGGGGCCTGAGCGGTGAGCGTTTTGCTTGATTCTCGGCATTGGGGAAAAAAGGATTTTTGGTTTTATTTTTGGGGATTTTCGGATTTAGGGTAGGGTAGGGTTTTGGAAATCTGATTTTTGGTGAGAAGATGGAATGTAGGGTCTAAATATGGTGGGGGATGTGTATATGAGTGAGAAACAAGGGAAAGTTTCGGAATTTTTGGGGTAAAAGAGAAAAAATTCGGAATTAAAGGAGGGGGTGTAGGTTTACCTTGATTTTGGTGGAATTCCTTGAAATTGGTGGAAGATACTTGAAGATTGTTGAAGAGGATGGAGGATTGGGGTTTTTCCTGGGGAGAGGTGGAAGATTTAGTGGGTGTTTGAGGGTTTGGAGCTAGGGTTTTTGGTTGGACAATGGAGGAAAAAGGGGAAGAACAGCCGGGTTCTGAAGGTGAGAGGATTTTGCCTTGTTTCCTGACGAAGCACTTCTGATCTGCGGACAAAATTCAGTCGGCATCGATGTCAAAAAGAAATACCCATCGATGCCGAAGCCCTTATCTGTTTCGTCTTAACCCTCTCGGCATCGATGCAACATTTTAACCTCCATCGCTGCCGAAATGCTTTAACTGCTTCGCTCTAATCACTTCGGCATCGATGCAAACTTTTTTACTCCATCGATGCCAAACCCCATAACTCAAGATTCTGTCCTCTATTCAATTGAACCCCTGAACTTCTCAATCTTCATCTCTACACCCCCAAAACACCTTTGAAGCAATGAACACACCACCCAATACAACCCTCCAAACACCGGTCGCCTAGGATAAGCAAATAATGGAGAAATAACAGGATGCAAAGTAGGACAAGGGGACTCATATGTGGTATGATCATGCAAAGAATGCCTTGTATCCTTTCCTAAGTGCGCTTTGGATTCCAAAATGATTGAAAATCGACATTTAAACACAACTAAGCATGGACATGTGATTATTCACCTAACTACAAGCATTTTATTGGAAAGGTGGGGATATGGGCCAAAGCTTGCTCAAAAACTTGCTCAAAATTTAACCCATTCAATTTTCAACTAAGCATGCAATTCAAGAAGCACGAAAATTCTTAGGATTGCTACGAACTCTTGCCAACTACCAATTATTGAGCATGCAACAAGTCATGAACAAAACTAAAAACCATGATAAAAGGAAAGATTTGCAAGTAAAAACCTTTATTTATTTTTAAATTTTTTTGAATTTTCTCATTTTTTTTTGAATTTTCAAAATTTTCAATTGTTTTTGAATTTTTAAAATTTAACACAAATCACACAAATGCAACTAGAATGCAACACAAAAAGCAAACAAAAAGCAAACAAATAGCACATAAGCTAACTCCTCCCCCCAACTTAAAGCGATGCTATGCCCTCATAGCATTAGGAACAAAGCTAAGAGAGGAAAGTGCGCGAATGTACCGTCCAAGGGGAATGTCAACCCCTAAATACCTCGACCAAGTTGGAGGATTTTATGCCAATGTTTTGCTCCAGCCAGATTAGATGCTTCCAGGGTTCACTCCTTCGGTTCTACCAACTCGGAACCATAGCTAGTCACACAGGGCCATATCCAAAGCTTTATCGGACTAACAACCGCGGCGCATAGCCACACCCATGTTTAGGGCTCCTGAATGCCTCACTCACTCCAGCTTTAGACCCAATCCACCAAGGCTGGTGTGGTAGCACATAAACCCTGCAGAAGACTTAAGAGGACGACCTTCCACAAAACAATTGACATTAGAACCACCGGCCCGTGTTATTCGGCTTCAAACTAAACAAAAATAAAAAGACAGAAAATAAAAGGAAACATAAAGAACATGCAACTAACAAATCAAAACATGCAAAACAGAATGAACTGCACCACCCGATCATCACGCGATCACGCGAGTCATACTTTTCTTCCCATTCCTTACCGGGGGGTAAGTAATAGGTGGCTATACTAGACCGTTGAATATGTGTTATGCTAGCGCCCGTAATAAAATTTATCGCTCGACCTCACCAATCAATTAAGTTCAGCGTCCCCTAAGATCAAAAACAAGCAAGGACAAGATACAACCTAGCGTGCACTCCAGGCAATATCAAACCTCACTCACAGACCAAAGTTGCCACCGATTAGGGGCAATCGCGGAGAGCATGGATCATTAACGATAAACTATTACCAAGAAAAGCTAATGAAAGCCCTTTTTACACTAACACATTGGTGATATCTTTTCATGTGATTTATCTCCAAGATTTTATTCGATGCAAACATAAAATTAAACGTAACCAACACTAAACGAAACATGCATAGCTAAACGAAAAGAGAGCAAAGCACGAAAGAAAAGCAAATATGTACAATATTTACAAATTTAATATCAGAACTCGGAGCGTCAAAGTCACAGCTAGACTCCGCCAAACAATTAAGTTCAGCGTCCTCTAAGATCGTAACCAGGTAAGCACAAAATAGAGCCAAGTGCGCGAGCACGGGAGTATCAAGGCTTAACCTAAGGATCCCTAACGCCCCCGTTGGGGCTAATCTGGAAGGCGTGAGTGGTTTACTGTGAATTACTCCTATCAGAAAGACTAATTAAAGTCCTATGTCACTGATATTAAATGGTTTTGCCCTTCGAACCGGAACTGGGCACACGATCCTTTTTTTAGTAGCTGCGTGCGGAGCTACATATACCCAAGTCAATGGTGGGTACCCCCTACCCGGGGGCCGGGTCCGACAAACAGTTAAGTTCAGCAGTTACGCTTTCGCTCCCCGTGCAATTTAAATTAAAACAAGCTATCAAACAGGGTCATCCGAGTACACAGGATCGACCAAAACTTCATCGGGCTCTCCAATTTCGAAGCCCCCAAGAAAAGGCTTAAGCCTTTGACCGTTCACTTTAAAAGACGAACCATTATTCATGTTCACTACCTCTATTGCACCATGAGGAAAGACAGTTTTAACCACATAAGGACCGGCCCATCGGGACCGCAATTTACCGGGATGAAGATGCAAACGAGAGTTATACAACAAAACTTTTTGCCCCGGTTCAAAGTTTTTAATCACAATTCTTTTATCATGCCTTTCCTTGATTTTAGACTTATAAGCACTTGAATGATCGTAAGCATTGTACCTCATTTCCTCAAGTTCTGTCAATTGAAGCTTCCGATGAGCACCAGCAAGAGGTAAATTGAAGTTGAGCTTCTTGATTGCCCAATAAGCCTTGTGTTCAAGTTCCACCGGTAAATGGCAAGCTTTCCCATAAACAAGACGATAAGGAGACATTCCCAAAATTGTCTTGTAAGCAGTCCGATAAGCCCATAAAGCATCCACCAAGCGAGTAGACCAATCCTTGCGGTTGGGATTAACCGTTTTCTCCAAGATATTCTTGATTTTTCGATTCGCGAGCTCCGCTTGACCGTTCGTCTGAGGATGATAAGACGTTGAAACCTTGTGAATGATAAAGTATTTCCTCATCAAAGCGGCAATTGCCCGGTTGCAAAAATGAGTCCCTTGATCACTAATTATGGCCCTTGGCATCCCAAACCTCGATAAAATATTGTCCCGCAAGAACTCAACCACCACGGAATGATCATTTGTACGCGTAGGAATAGCTTCAACCCACTTCGATACGTAATCAACTGCCAAAAGAATGTAGAGGTAGCCGAAAGAGGAAGGAAACGGACCCATAAAATCAATTCCCCAACAATCAAAGACTTCGATGATAATGATGGGAGTAAGGGGCATCTCGTTCCGCTGCGTAACACATCCCAAGAGTTGACAACGCGCGCAACCCCGACAGAAAGCATACGTATCCTTGTATAAGTGCGGCCAGTAGAATCCACATTGTAAAATCTTGGCGGCGGTTTTCTTAAAAGAAAAATGTCCCCCACAGGCCTCCGTGTGACAGAGTTTAATTACGCTTTGCTGTTCGGAATCAGGTACACAACGGCAAACAAGTTGGTCCGCACAATATTTGAAAAGATAAGGATCATCGAAAGAGAATCGCTTCACCTCGGTTAGGAACCGGCGCTTTTCTTGAATGGTCCAGTGAGCTGGAGTCAACCCCGTCACTAAATAATTGACGATATCCGTGTACCATGGAGTGGAGGATATACCAAATAATTGCTCATCGGGAAAGGAATCTCCAATAGGAATATGAGCGGTGAGATTTTCGAACTCTAAGCGCGATAAGTGATCCGCCACAACATTTTCTACCCCTTTCTTATCCTTGATTGTAATATCAAATTCTTGCAAGAGGAGGATCCATCGAATCAGGCGTGCCTTGGCATCCGGTTTCGTGAAAAGATACTTGAGCGCAGAATGATCGGTGTAGACAGTGATTGGAGCCCCAACTAGATACGACCGAAACTTTTCCAAAGCAAAGACAATTGCCAGCAACTCTTTTTCTGTGGTTGAGTAGTTCATTTGAGCATCATTCAATGTCTTACTAGCATAATAGATCACGTAGGTCTCCTTCTCTTTCCTTTGCCCCAAAACAGCTCCGACTGCGTAGTCACTTGCGTCACACATAAGCTCAAATGGTAATTCCCAATCTGGAAATCTCACGATAGGAGGTGAAATAAGACTGGATTTGAGCTTGTTGAAAGCCTCTTCACATGCTGGGGTCCACTCAAAAGGAACATCCTTTGAAAGCAAATGACATAAAGGCCGAGCAATAGCACTGAAATTCTTAATAAACCTTCGATAGAAGCCGGCATGTCCCAAGAAAGATCGAATGTCCTTCACACACTTCGGAGTAGGGAGATTCCGAATTAGGTCAACCTTGGCCTTATCCACCTCGATTCCGTTGGACGACACAATGTGACCAAGAACGATACCTTCGGTCACCATAAAGTGACATTTCTCCCAATTCAATACCAAATTCTTCTCTTCACACCGTGTCAGCACTTTCTCCAAATTAGCCAAGCACTCGTCAAAAGAGTCACCGAAAACAGAGAAATCATCCATGAAAACCTCGACTATCTTCTCAACCATATCGCTAAAAATCCCCATCATGCACCTTGAGAAAGTCCCTGGAGCGTTGCATAACCCAAATGGCATCCGGCGATAAGCAAAGGTCCCGAACGGGCAAGTAAACGTCGTCTTCTCTTGGTCCTCTAAAGCAACTTCAATTTGGTTATATCCAGAGTACCCATCCAAGAAGCAATAGAAAGCGTGCCCCGCTATGCGTTCCAAAATCTGATCAATGAATGGTAAGGGAAAATGGTCTTTCCTTGTGCTGGCGTTGAGTTTCCGATAATCAATACAAACCCTCCAGCCCGTTTGCACCCGAGTTGGTACTAACTCATTCTCCTCATTATGTACAACTGTAACTCCAGACTTCTTTGGGACAACTTGGATTGGACTCACCCACTTGCTATCGGCAATAGGATAGATAATTCCCACATCAAGCAACTTAAGAACCTCCGCCCGTACTACATCCTTCATAATCGGGTTCAACCGGCGTTGGGGTTGGCGAGATGGCTTAACATTTTCTTCCAAAGCAATATGGTGAGAGCACAAGGTAGCATCAATCCCTTTGATATCAGCAATGTTCCATCCAATAGCCTTCTTATGCTTCTTAAGTGAATTGATCAACTTTGTCTCTCGGAGATTCCCGAGAGATGAAGAAATGACCACCGGATAAGTATCGTTATCTCCAAGGAAAGCATACTTCAATGTATCCGGTAAAGGCTTCAATTCCAATTTTGGTGGCTCCACACTAGAAGGTAGCACTTTCTTTTCCAATACGGGAAGTTCTTCAAATTCTTCCACTTTGGGGCCCCATGCATCCATTGCACACACTTCATCCGTTTCATTGAGTAGCGAGTAAAGATAGTTCACTTCGGAGGACTCTAGAAATTCAATTTCATCCGCCGTGAGAGCAACTTCCAAGGGATCGTGAAAAAGCAATTCGTCGACATGTTCTTCCACAAAAGTATCAATTGAGCTTACTTCATCCACGTCCTCATCATCCCCCATTTGACTACCCACATTAAAGACATTGACCTCCATCTTCATGTTTCCGAAAGTCATGTTGAGAAGTCCATTCCGACAATTGATAACCGCATCCGCCGTAGCTAGAAAAGGTCTTCCAAGAATGACTAGGGTAGAAGTAGCCATAGAATCACTTGGATTGGTATCAAGAATCACAAAGTCCACCGGATAGACGAACTGTCCAACTTGCACTAAAACATCTTCTACAACTCCCCTCGGTGTTCGAACACTCCGATCGGCTGCTTAGCCTTCAACTTTGCCTTCAACTTTGGTTGAATAGAAACCCCAAGCGTAGGGCTATATTGACGGTAGCATAGTAAACCGGTAAGACCGGGATCGTACCACAGGGAATTCGAAAGATAGCTTAGACGGATTGTAGGTTAAAGGTGGAATACGGCGTTCAAGGCGGCCAACTTGGGGAAGCTTTGAAACGATGAAAATTTCTAAGGTAAAAGACTACGTAAACGCTTTGATTGGATTAAAGAGGCAAGTCTAAGGATCGTCTAACCCTTGACTAAGGCCGTTACCGGTTCTCAATATAACTCGGGCAAGAGTCACGACCGCGTGCTCAAGCCCGGAAGATTTAGCGTCAAAGACTACGTTTCAAGAAAAATATAATTTAACGGAGGCAAGCCAACTTGTTAGGCGAATTTATCGAAAACATAGGAGGCCACGAGCCCTCGGCGAGCCATTTGCCAAGACCGCTTGGCAAACGCCTCACCAAGTAGTTAACACCCCTTGCTTAGACCAAAAATGCAAGTTAAGCTCTATTCCGTAAATCATGAGTTAAAGCCCGAAGATTCGAGAACCAAATAACTACCTAAGTCATCGGGAAAGATTATCCCGAGACTTGGCCAAACGACTACTCACACATACTTAAAGCATAAAATGAAGCATGAAAACGAGACATAGAATTTAACCGATGAAAACGAAAATAAACTTGGTTTTATAACGGATCTAGTCCACGGCTACAACATTAATAAACGGAAAACTAAAGGACAAGACTTACTTGCTTGAGTTCTTGAGAGAATTAACTTAAAAACTTGGAGAGCTTTAATGGAGTTTACAAAAGACTTAAAGTGTAAAAGACAAGGAATGATCAAGAAGAGAGAGAGAGATCCCTATTTATACAAAGTAGACTTCCTCTCTCAAAATATCCCACAAAATATCCTAAAAGTAGAAATTAACCCAAAAGTAGAAAGTTGGAAAAAGTAGCAAATTCGGGGAAAAATCTGCACTATGAACCGGTACGGCCAAATCCCGTACCGGTACAAGCCTTCAACACAGCTGAAAATAAAATCTCTGGCCAGCATGAACCGGTTGGGCCATATCCTGTACCGGTTCATGGAAGGCAGAAACTTTGAATTTGTTTTGCTTTGATCCGCGCAACCCGACGACCTTCTTGGCACTTGATTGATCACCCAATGGCCTCCTTAGGGTGTCTCCTTACTTCCTCGAAACCTTGGATGCTTCCGAAATAATCCTTGGCGTTTAAGAAGCACCTTAGCACCACGTATTGACTGAAACCACCGAAACAAACCTTACGAGCAAAATGAGATAAAAATGAACGTTAAAAGACTAAAGATGCTACAAAATAGGGGACTAAGGCACCAAGATTATACAATCTTGGTTGCCTATCATCGGCCAATTGCAACGTGACACGAGTCGGTTTCATTTCCCCTAACCCGAGCTCCCGATAAACAGAATATGGAAGTAGATTGACACTCGCACCAAGATCAAGTAGAGCTTGCTCGATACGTTTCCCTCCAATAGTGACAGCATTGGTGGGACTTCCTGGATCCTTGTACTTCGGAGCGATACTCGTTTGAATAATGGAACTCACTTGCTCGGTTAAGAAGATCTTCTTTTGAACATTCAACTTGCGCTTTCGAGTGCATAGATCTTTAAGGAACTTGGCATAGGACGGGATTTGCTTGATCGCATCCATAAGAGGAATGTTGATCTTCACTTGATTGAACAACTCATGCAATTCCGTATTCAAATTTGGTTTCGCCAAAGCCCTTAAACGATTGGGGAAGGGTGCCGGTATTGAAACAACTTTAGGATCCGGAACACTTTCCTTCTCCTTACCCTTTTCCTTTGCCTTATCTTCCAAAACTTCCTTGCTTGGCTCCTTGGGAGATTCCCCAAGAGGCGGTGTAGGACTTGAACGATCGATAGGAGGAGGCAAAAAGGACGGCTCCGGAGGCATCACCACTTGATTATCAACCGTCTTTCCACTTCGAAGAGAAATAATAGCCTTTGCTTGCTCGGGGAAAGTCACCGAAGAGCTAGCAAAGTGAAGACCTTGAGAATTAGGTGGCGTAGACGTTGATTGCGGATTAGGTTGAGGTTGAGTTGGAAACTTTCCTTTCTCTTGTTGAAGCATACCCACCGTGGTTGTCAACTTCCCCAACTGATTCCGGATATCATTCATCATTTGAGTTTGTTGCTCATTAATCACAGTTTGACTTTGCATGAGAGCACTTAATTGATCTTCCCAAGAACGCTTTGGTGGTTGTTGAAATTGGGAAGGTTGCTGTTGGAACTGAGCAGGTGGTTGTTGAAATTGGTTTGCATGTTGGAATGGAGTGGGTTGAGCAAAACCGGGTGGACCTTGAGCTTGAGGGAACCGGAAAGCGTTTTGTGGTTGTTTCCATGGTAGTTGAGGAGCTTGTGGTGGAGCTTGAGAAGAAGAAGAACCCCCTACATCTTGTTGACTCCAACGAAATCCTGGGTGTTGACGTGTTCCCGAATATTGAGGATAGGGTTCGAAACGTTGAACTGCATGAACCTCTTCTTGAGCAAGCCCACTAATCACGTTCTTTAAGGCCGGAATATTCGGACAAGCCTCAGTTGAATGGCCTACCATCTCACAAATAACACAAATCTCCTCCGTTTGTTGTACAACTTTCACTTCTTGAGATTGAGCCCTTTTAAGTTCCAACTTGTCAAGTTTTCGTGCAATCTCTTCCAATCGAGTTTCAACAGCTGTATGCTCCGCAATAGAGAATTTGCCTGAGCCCGAAGGACCTTGAGAGAACATCGCTCTATCCCCTGGATCAGTGAATTGCCAAGACTGAGTCCTCTCAGCAAAGGATTCGTAGTAATCCCAAGCGTCTTCCGGTGTTTTTCCCAAGAAATCACCACCTCCCATTGTATCCAAGAGCTGCTTACTTTCTTTGGAGCAACCAGTATAGAAGTAGTTAACTCGGAGATATAATGGAAAATTGTGGTGCGGAACCGACATAAGCAAGTCTTTGTATCTCTCCCAATATTTGTGGTACGTCTCCCCATCTCGTTGCTTGAAACTTTGAATCTGATCGATAAGTAACTTAGTGCGGCTTGCGGGAAAGAACTTAGAAGTAAAAGCATCCTGGACCTCACCCCAATTACGCAACGATTGAGGCTTCAAAGAATTAGACCACTGTTTTGCTTTGTCCTTAAGAGTGAACGGAAATAACTTCAACCGAGCTTGGTCAAGTTGCCCCTGGACTGTAACAAAAGAGTGCAGAATATTCTCGAATTCCCGGATATGCAAATACGGATCTTCCAATTCTCTCCCCCGGAACTCTGGAATTACCCTCAAATATTCAGCCTTGAATTCAAATGCGTTCCCAGCGGTCGGTGTTGGAATAATAATAGGCGATACTTGAGGAGCTCGTTCAGGATTCAAATAATCACGTAAGGTGCGAACTGGAGCTGCTTCGGCCATTGGGCCTTTGCTATTGCGATTTACTTTGCGAGGAGGAGAATGGGCAGGATACGCCCTGACGATGCTGCGGATCCTTGGTGGTGAAGAAGAGCGATGAAGCCGATTTGAAGTCGGGCTTCGAAACACACGCATACACAAAAACAACTACTAACTACTAACTACTAACAGCAAGCTAACAGACTGGAGGGGCTATGCCGCCACCTCAACTTCAACAATCAAGATATGCGAGGGGTTATGCCACCACCTCGGCTAAGCAATGCAATCAAATTAAACTAAGTAGACTAACAAATTAAACTAAGCTAACTAACTAAAATAGCTCGATATTTAGCTAGGCTTCGTTACACCTCAGGTTAGACACCACAGTCAGGTTAGAGGTATCCACCCAACTAAACACGAGCTACTAACACACAAGCTAAGCTAACACATACTATTAAACTACAACTAAGAGACGAAAGCGGGATACTTACAGTGGTTTGTCGAACCTCCAAGAAAGCCATAATAAGAAATCCCCGGCAACGGCGCCAAAAATGCTTCGATTTCCTCCGTGTTGAAAGAATATTACCCCAAGCGTAGGGTTAAAATATCGATGAAGCAAAATAATCCGGAGAAGTCCGGGATCGTACCCAAGGGAATTAGTTTATGGCTCGCCTCGGATTTGTAGATGCAAGTAGGGTTTTCGACTTTTAGCCAGTCAACTTGGTTTTACTTTAAACGGTGGAATTAAAATGGCTAAATTAAGAACGAATAAACTAGGAAAAAGACAGGTTAGGTCTAGGAATCCTAGCACTCATGACTTGGGCTAAATCACATTTTTTTACCAATCCACGCGATTTAAAATACACAATTGTAGGTATTAAAACCGGGAAAAAGAGATTCGATTATCAAGCTAGCTCTAGAACTCATTTGGTGAACACCTCGAGCGACAGAGCTCTAAGCATCATGTGTGGTAGGTAGTCTATGCTCCTACCTACACATGATCAAAGAGGTTAACACCTCGGTAATTCCCCAAATGAATCCGAACCCCACATTAATTTTCAAATCTAAAAATTGAAGCTTTATTGGTAAAAAAAATGCAATTTTTGCCCAAGCCATGGGATGCTAATCATCCCATGACCCAACCCTTGAAACTACTCACGCATATCTACGAAGATAAGAGCACGCAAAAATCGACTAAGCATAATTGAAAAGACAAGACTAGAATTAAACTAGAGATTAAGATAGATCGGGACTAGAGCAACAACGTTTATAAAGGCGAAAATATCAAAAACTAACTAATTAAGGCAGAAAATTAAATATTGAAGGGCTGAAAAACAAGAACACTCAAGAACAATGCAAAAAGCAAAAATGAACCTAAGCTAGATCTAGAAATTATTCAAAAACGTGCTACTACCTGTTTGTACAAAAATGATGTCACAAACTTAAATACTCAGGAGATCCGCGCCTGGAATATTCCCACGATACTCTGAAGATTCGCCCCTAAGACCCTCGGCATCGCTGGCAAAGTGCTTAAGCAGGGCCACTAAGGGACTCGGCATCGATGCATAGCAAAACTTCCCATCGATGCCGAATGCATTAAGGACCTGGTGGGCTAAGCTGCTCGGCATCGATGCCACTTTTCTTCTTCCATCGATGCCGAGATGGATAACGGCCTAGCTTGCTCCTGTCTTGCTCGGGCCACTCCTTGGCTGTGGCTTGGCCGTGGCTTGGCCGGTGCTGCCTCTGTCTTGCCTGGGCCAAGGCCACGCTTTGGCCACGCCTCTTCTGCCCGGGCTGCGCCTTGGCCATGCCTTGGCCAAGCTTGGCCTTGGCTGCGCTTTGGCCTTTAAAACTCCTTCTTATGTGATTCGCCTGCAAAA
>BPLS01027418.1:21284-66867 GCA_019656275.1 Rhododendron kiyosumense
TAACACCAAAACGATCTACGAGCAAAAATCATTAAAAACAACTAATTAACACTTAAATTAACACTAAGCCTAGTTACTAGCGCACCCTATATTCCATTTCCGGGTGCTTATCAATGGCACCTGAGTTTTTTATATTTATTATTGTCTTTTTAAAAAATATTATGAGTTTCTATTAAAAAATTTTATTTTTCAATTTCTCTTATCGAAACGAATCAATAAGTCACAAAAATTTAATGTAAAATAAACAAATGCAAAAAAAATAAATCACTCAACTTAATCCGAACCCAATTTAAAAAAAGATTGGGAGGAGAGAGTTGTGTATTTCTTCCAATTGAGGTAAGGAGGGTGTAATTAAAAGCTGGGGACCACATCACGTCAGCTGGTTGGAGCGTGGTGGGTAGCCAAAGAAAAGGTGAAAAGGTCAAATATGGTTCTAAAACTTCAATCACTTCAACCTGCCTGTTGCATAGGACAGAAATCATGCCTTAAGGGCCCACATATGGGGTGCTATGATGCACCCGTTAGCATTTGCGTTTATATATACTACAAACCTTTTGTGTTCGAACTTCAAACCTTCTACAGCTTCCCCACTCTCCTTCCCCCATTCTCTGTTCTCGTAAAGCATCTCATCCAGGAACAAACAGAATGCATAACTTCGACCTCAGGCTTCTTGTCCCCGCGCTTTTGAATTTCATCCTCTACCTTCTCAACCAACAGCTTCCTTCCGTCCCCAATTTCAATCTGGATTCCAAAATCGGGTTCTTTTCCGTTGTAATTCTAATGCTCTTCCTCATCACCTCTGTCACGGTTCGTTTTACTGTAACGGCTGAGCGTATCCGAGTTCGAATCGCTGATCGCTTCTCTTTCTTCTTGGCTATTGCGCTGCTGGGGTCGGTTTCCTTGCCAGAACCCGTTTTCTGGTTTGGCTACATAGTCATCCTTTCTATCTTCCCTTGGCACGATTCTCTTTCGAAATTATTGGCGCGATTTCTTCTCTCGATTTGGGTTCTCTTGCGTGGGATTCCTCTTCTCATTATTACTTGTATCGTCCAAATCCACCAACAAATTGAAACAGAAACTAATCCTCCTCCTTCTCAGGTTGAAGATGTAGCTGGTGACATTGAAATGGGAGGGAACTCAATTTTGCCCGAGCCAGAGCCTATTACTGTTGTTGCTACGCAGCCTTGAGCTTGGGGCATTGAACTATACTCCCTCCGTTTCACTTTGTTAGTCCATTTTTTTACTTTTTATTGTATTGGATGTTTGTTCATTTTTAGAAGATCTAGAAAAAAGTTCTCTACAAATAAGTCCATGTGATTCAATTTGGGATCTCTGCAAACAATTTGTGTCGATTATTAATTATAAATTTTTTGAGTCCCTCCAACAAAAACTAGCTCAATCAGATATTTTTATTTGAAATTGAGGATAATCTTGAATTCTGAATCAAGCTTGTACATATATTTGATTGAGTTTTTTTTACTGCATGACTAAAAAAAATATTTTAAAATTAATAAACATTCGAATTATTTGTGGAGATCCCGAAGTGAGTCTCGAAGACCTGTCTATCCTATAGATTTTGTGTTTTTATTTCTGTATTTGGATCGCTGACTTGAAGAAGTTCGAAGAATAAAGAAAGTCGCGGGAACTTTTGATATGAGTGTCGTTTGTCTGTATTATAAGTAGTTAGGTACACGGGGGTGTTTGTAATTTGATAGTTTGATACAGTGTTTTGTTCGTACTGTAATACTCCGTGCTATACAATTTCCCTTCTCCCTGTGCAGCGTCGGACCCAATTCCTCAGTAGAAAGTCTACTGGTACGGACAAAAAAATTTGTACCAGTGGGTGCAAACTCTTTTTTGGGCCCATTTTGGGTCTTAAAAAAATAATCGGAGTCGCTTATTTGATTTAAAATACTTGCTTATGGTTCCTACAAAAAATAAGCTTAATCCAGTATCGGTAAGAGTATTTACGAAACATCCAAACATTGCTCTGAAATTTACAAAGTTTGGATGTTTCGTAAATACTCTTACTGATACCGGATTAAGCTTATTTTTCTATAGAAATCATAAGCAAAGTATTTTAAACAAAATAAATAATTCCGATCATTTTTTGAAACCCAAAATGGACCCCAAAAAGAGCTTGTAATCACTGGTACAAATTTTTTGTCTGTTTGTACCAGTAGCACCATTCATTTCTTAGTGCATGGCTTGGGGAATCCTTGCTATATGAGTGCAATGCTATGCAGATTTTGTGGGGTATAATTTTAAAATATTGCTCTGATTGAATAATTGCGCATATGTATCAATGTATGGTGAGATAATGTCAATTTCCGTCATATGCAGATGAGATTGGGACTGTGGCAAGTGAAAAAGTTCAGTAAAATATAAACACTTTGTTTGGTTCAATATTCTAAAAGTTACTTTCAACTCTCGACACAGTTTTCAATAAATCTTTCTCTCTATCTCTCTCCACTCATTACCACTCCAACTCTCAAAAATAACTTTCTAAATATTAAACCAATCGGAGAATTGAGATTGAAAATGATTTATGACTTTCCTAAGCGAAAAACATTTTCAATCATATAAAATATTTTTTAGTCTTTTATAAAAAAAAAAATACCGTACAAACAAACGGAGGCCTTTTTAACACAGGTTTTTCCTTGCCAAAATCGATTGCCCCTCTCTCTCTCTCTCTCTCTCTCTCTCATGTTGAAATCGTGCGCTCTAAGCTTCTGAATTCAACCGAATCGTTTCTTTCCAGATCAGGTCAGTCCCCCGTCGATTCGTTCCTAGTGTATCGCAAATGTACGCTTTTACTGTATTTGGCTTTGGGGATATCACCTCTTTGATTTCGATTTCCCTATCAAGAAATAAGATTACTGCTGGATTAACTGATTCTTTTGCTTCGATTCTTGCCCTCAAGGTATTTTTTTTCTTTTGGTTGTTGCTATGAAAGTCAACTTTAGGATTTGTCACATGTGACGTGTAAAACGTAGGCTTGACTGAGTTTCGATTCATATGGCTCAATTTTGAGCATTCTATTTCAGCTCCGCTCTACGAGTATTGCCTGGGTTGTTCTGTTGGATTCGATCAGGTTATAATTAATTATCCAATTATTTAGTTACCTTTGATTCGATCTGATATACGTAAAATGCGGTGTAAAATATGAGATCTTGTTTCCTTAAAAGCTGCACCTTTAATTTTCCTTATGCATTTGAGATTCTAAAACAGTGAAGAACACGGGTTCTTATTCTCCTTCTAGTTATTTCATTTTCTATTGCTGAGAAAACAGCAGAAAAAAAAGGAAAGAAAGAGAAGAGAGTAGATGGGGACGAGACCTTGACCAATGGGTTGGTGCTTGATTGTGGTGAGGGGTGTGAAAGTGAGCTGAAATAAGTGAGAAGAAGGACAGGAAGAAACACAAGTGAGAGAAAGAAGTGGGTGCGGAAAATGGGTTAGGTGAAACTGGGTAGAAACTAGAAAGAGAAGAGGGAGAGGAAAGTCATAGCTGAGAATCCAATAGGGACTGGATTTAGTCTGCTCCGTCTTTTTCCTCTCAGCAGCCCCATTCAAGTCTCCAACGCAGGTGCTCATGGGTTTTCTGTTTTCCCACTAATGGGGCAAAACCAATATATCTATGCATTAATTTGGGTAAATTGTGGAGCTTTTACGTATCATTTCTGTAATTTCGATGTTGCTTGTGGTCGGGAATGTGCAAGTGGAACTTTTCAGCGGCCAAATAGCTTGGGTTTGGGCTTAACTTCTTGTTTTTCTTTTAAAGGTGTGTAGATAATAGTGCAAGATTTTGTTCCCTTAAGATCTTGATGGAGTGTCAAGCAGGTTTGTTTGTGAACTAATTCCGTTGGTTGGAGAGAGGATTTTTGGCCATTATATGATATTATCCTCTTTTTCACCAAATGAGAAGCTTACTACTTCACTGCAAACCATCTGTGTGTCTCCTGACATACCTTTTTGGAGTAATTACCAGTTACCACTTCAAATTCAAAGTATCGTTTTTTCTTTCTTTTTGTTTAATTAATCATCCAGTATCTTTTCTCCTTTTTCTTTAACCCCATTTTAGCCATTCTTTTTCCTTCATGGAATTCAATCTTGAACCTATCTTCTTCTTTCTGGCCTGAGAAAACCCTGTCTTTATTTCTCCATTAAGACTGGAAGTTAATCTTGAGGAACCAGACCAGTGTTCGTATATGATTTATTACTTGGTTAGAAGCATCATCTTGAATTTCGCATCACTTGAAAATTAAAAAAATTTATGCATAGAGAATTCTCAGTAGAAGTGAAAGCCAGTTGGATCGTATGCTTCCTGGCTAGATTTTGACGCCATCTCTGCTACATGGGGATGCTGCATGGGAACTTTTCTAAATGTTTTAAAAGTACCTGCTTCGGATGCTCATGACTCGAATGAATTCTGAGTATTTTTCGGACATGGGTAATATAAGATATTCACAACATCTACCCCATTTTGAGTTTATCACATAACTGAACATCGAAAAGGGTATGTGAAGGTGCAGGGCGGTGTCCAATTCTCTTTCATAATTCTGTCGCGAGGTGCAGAATTCTCACTTGCTCTCTGTTTTTTATATTCTACGTTAATCTTATTTGTTATACATCTCTTGGCTTTCTGAGTTTGGAACCTCTTTATTTGTACTTTTATGCTCGATGCCTACCTACCAATCTACTTCATCTGTATCATGTTAATTGATTGTGGAAATGCCTCAATGGATTTACTGTGCTAGACTTATCTGTGAGTAGGGTTGCAAACGAGCCAAGCCGAGTCGAGCTTTGACATGCTCGAGCTTGGCTTGTGAAAATATAGACCATGTTCGAGCTCAAAACGAGCTATGAAAGTTGGGCTCTATGTTACCAGGGAACTCTACTACCCTAGCGAATTACGTTTTGGTATAAACGTTCCAAAACGGTTCATACCAAAACATGGTACACTACTGTTCCAAAACGGTAAATTTAGCGATCCAAAACGATCCCCTTAGTTTTTCCCGAAATGTCAACTTATAATGGTAAAAATAGAGAGAAAATGGAATTTCGGGGGAGAAAGTGTAAAAAGTTCTATACTCCTAGAAATGTGTTTTGTATGAATAATTTGACAAACAATGTTTATCGCTTGCAAGAGTAAGTTCTAGTTTTGTTATTTGTAGAAGTCTATCCCTAGCGTACCACAATTTAAGCATGTGGCGTACCGTGTTCCCGTTCCCATTCCTCGTATTGGAACGATCCGCGTTCCAGGTAACATAGGTTGGGCTCAAGCTTGACTCGTGGTTCATTTCCTAAGCTCGAGCTCGGCTTGTGTAGGCTCAAAAATCACGCATGAGACCAGCTCCGGGTTCAAAGGCTGGGCGCATTAGTTATGAAGGACTCTGTCTATAAATATTTTGAAGTTCTCTGATGTGGATGTGGAACTGGTGTTGAATGCCATTCCTTTGCTTTTACTTATAAAAATACTTGTCCCATGTAAAAAAAACTTGCGACTCTCCCGCCATTCATTTGCTATAAATTCTTCGAATCTGTTTGTATCAATTGTGTGCGAACGAATGATGACACATGGCAGCTTTGTATGATGCCTAAAAGTAGAGGTGGCAATCTCAACTCATATTTTTAAATCCACTCAAATCCGTTCACTTATAACCCAACTTAATCCGCCCATATAATATTATGGGTTGAACCCATATAAACTCATATTTACATGGGTTTAGGTTGGTTGGAAATGGGTTCAATATAGGTTAGAATTAAATGACCCACTGCCCGTTCTTTTAATCGGTTCCCGCAATTTCCACAACTCAATTCAATCAAAACTGAACTCAATCACTGCTCTCTCTCTCTCTCTCTCTCTCTCTCCAACAGCTCTCCCACCACCCTCTCCACCACGGCCTTCCCCAGCCCCATCCCCTGGAATGTAAATGCTCCTCGATCAGTAATTCAGCTCCTCAAACAGTAATTCAGCCTTGGCTCCCACTGTGTGACGTTGATGACGACGGGGAGGTGGACCCACGCCTCCTCAAAGCCATCAATCCACCCATGAGGTTCATAAGGGTTTGGGCGGCGAGGCGGAGCTCAGAACCAGAGCGACGAACATACACAATAGTATTTGTTAAGATGGTCTATTTTAGTATTTTCTCATCACCGCCTTGATTTTTTCACAAAACTGGCTTTGAAAGGTTTAAACTTTAATTGGGGAATCGAGAATTTAGGCTCTGTTTGATGAATTGATATCGGAATGAAGGGTTTTGAGGTTGTGTTCTCTTTAGATGATCATTCCTAAGTTTTGAAACATGGATTTCCTTGTTGGTCATTTTGTTTCAGGAGATTATTAATGCTCTGCTTTTATATTCTCGGATATGTGCCGAAAACAGCTTAAAATAGCCGGAAAAAAATTTAACTTTTGGGAAACTCCATTTGAAAATGAGAGAAAAGGAAGTAAAATGGGCCAGGTCCGGTGGGTTTGGGTATGACTTGGCCCATATTTGACCCGACCCATTTCAAACAGTCTACTATTGACCCGTATTTGACTCGCCCACATTCAACCCACAACCCGTTTCAATATGCCGAAACCCGCTCATTTGTCACCTCTACCTAAATGGATTGGAAGTTAACGAGTTTACACCTCCCTAGCTGGTTCCTAGTACTGAATAGTCATATTGACTATGTATAGTGCTTGGCTCGCAAGTCCATCCGAGTTGAGCTCTAGGTAGCTCGGGCTTGGCTCGTTCAACAAACGAGCTTAGGAATATGGCTCGAGCTCATTTGTTTACCATTCGAGTCGAGCTTGAACGAGCCATTCTCGAGTTGAGCTTCGAGTTGCTTGCGAGCCGCTTGGCTCATTTACAGCCCTATCTGTGAGTCTGTGACTATGTGGGCTCTTGCCTCTTGTCTCTTAATCTTCAAATCTTAATGGGGCTTATTTCATGTTTTTGATCTTTCAGTTCTGGATAGCTCAAATGACGGATAGCCCTTGTACAAGCACTGTGTTTGGGAATCATATTTTTGAACTACGCACTTCTTCCCAACTCGAAAGGCTTTTATACTTAGCGAAGACAAAATCACAATTTTGAGTGCATTATAAGGCTTTTTTTTAATTTTGAAAACCAGAATTGCATGTGTGCTATTCCTTCATTCTAGTTTTATACTTTCAGTGGATTTCCTGTAAGTGATTTACATCCTGGGTTACATTTTGTAGGGCATTACGGCTTGAGCATAACTTTGTACATATGTATCCTTGTTGTAGAACTGTGTTTCTTCGTGGTAAATTACTTGCTCAAAGTTTGAATGTTGCCCTTATTCCCTAAATGCGACTAAGTTCTACGTCAGATAGGTTGTTTTACTTCATGTTGAACCCCACCCCCCTGTTCACCACAACAGGAAGTATTAGAGGAAGGACAATTGAAGAAGGTTTTTTCTGAGTTAAAGCAAAAGGGTTATAACCACCTGAAAAGAAAAACTGTATATTGTGCTAGCCAGTATGACTTGGGAGTGAAATAGGCATGTTTTGAAAATTTGGTTTTATGTATTACTCCCTCCATCCCTTATATTGAGAGTTCAGTATTCCATTTTGGGCTGTCCCTTAATAAGTGTCAATTTTGTAAAAATTTTGTAAAGTTAATGGGTAAAAGTTGATGCATTGTCTATTTTGTCCCTAAAAATAGATTCTATTTTGAAAAGTTAGTGAGTAAAAATGTAATGATGATGGGTAAATAGGGAAAGTAGAAGAAAAAATTGATGTGAAAGGTATAATGATGATTTTTTTTTTTAATAAGTTGAAGTAAATTGGAGTTACAATGTAAGACACTTAAAAAGAGACTGAGGGAGTATGAATTGGCTAATTTGTAAACTCCATTAGTCAACCCTTTATCCATAGCCTTTTATTTGTAAAATTTTATTGGCAAGCAGGGCTGTTGGAAAGGAAAAGACTGAAAAAGCTCCGGCGGAAGGAACAGAAAGTGAAAGGGCAAGCAAATGGAGCGAAGGTAGATCTAAAAGGACATCTCTACTGATTTATTGGACAGTCCACCATCGGCAGAAATATCCAGTTCAAATGCCCTAGGAACAACTGCAAAACATGTCCCCTCACCTTTTGAGCTGTCCAAACTTGGAGTGCTGAAGAGGACAACTATACTGAAGCTCAAAGTGGATTCAGCCGCGAACGCTCAGATTTAGGCACCTTTCCAAATGCTGAACGCCAAACGGTACATGGAAATGGTCAGCGCCCTCTATGGCAGATGCCAAAATCACAAACTTTTGGATGCAACGGCTTTTATTCAACTCAGAATCCTGAAGTTTGGACTAGGAAACCAAAAATGGAAAACGATGGAAAGAGCTTGAAATCCATATTGTTGACAGAGGATGTAGCCAAGAAGGATCATCATAAGACCGGTAAGGTGATGATTGGTTTTATATCAGTCCCACTTGCTTACTGTACTGCCCAGCGGCAGGATGATGATCTCTGATCGAAGTGCAAGAGCATTGCAGCACAGAGCATGCAATTTTGAAGCCCATGAAAATTGATTCTGTCCACGGTGGTTCCGAATCCACTGTTAAGCTTCGGAGGCCTGTGAGCCGGCATGAAGCCAGATGTCCAATGCTAGTGCAAAATGGCAAAGAGGACGTAATAACAGGAGGAAAGGACAATGGCCGAATGGTGCCAAGTGAAACTTGTCAATGATCTTGTGCTTTGGGTGATAATGGGGCTGATTCTCATCCACCAGTGGACGAAAGTGCTCCCGCAGAAGGATTGCTGTTTTCCAGCAATGCTGCAAAAGCTTTTCTTGCAGAGTATGGTTATAATTCTATGCTTATAATCTGAGAATTGCTTGTGGTCCATTAGAGGATTTCCAATTCACAAAGGCTAAAATTGTCACAGCCAAAATTTGGCACTACGGTATCCGAAATGCTAAATTATGGCTGCCTTCCATTGCTAGAAAACCTTTTCCTTCTCTGCTATACTTGTAACTTGACAATTCTTTATCAGGTTCATGATTTGTGTATTGCTTCTAAACTACAATGTCAATTGTGGTGTTATTTTTTGGATATAAAAGGATGAAGCTCTCGTTGTCTACATGTTTAGTTTACGAGTGTAAAGCTGCCGATCAAAGAAGATAAGCGGAAAGCTGTGCATGCGGCCTTAGAGAGAATAATAGAAGACAGTTGAAGGGAATGGCGAAGGTCAGTTCTTGCTTGATTATTTAATTTCTTAAGTTCTAATCTCAATTTAAGTGGGTTTTTGAATGTCCGACGTACCCAAAAAAAAAGAAGGGTTTTTGGTTTGTTCGCATGCTGCCTTATAGAGAAAGATAGAAGATGCTTCAGTTGAAGGGAATGGGGAAGATCAGCTCTTGCTTGATTATTTGATTCTTCAAGATGTTCTAATCTCAATTTAAGTGGGTTTTAATCTGTTCATAAATTATGCACAGATTCCAAACGCAAAGTGTTTCGCTAAATGTATTATAGTGTCACAGATTCATCAATTTTGGTTGGCATATCCCCTAACCAGAGGTGATCTATGAAGAATGAGGATGAGAATGAGCAAACATGGCTCCGTTTTGTGCAACATCTGAATGAACTATTTGGCGTATCTCGTACATGTTCGAAGTTATGATCCGTGGTAACTAACATCCAACTAGTCCCATTGCTTTGGATTCCCAACCGGCAAAACGAAAGTAGCTATCGCATCTCATAAACTGGCAACAAATCTAAAGTTTAATATGGGCCACTCACCATCAACAGACAATGTGTGAACGTCAGAGAACTAGGAGTGGCGACGCACACAGTAGACGAGGCAGAATAAGACTACATCACACTAGCTTCTTTCCCTCAAAACTATAGTACCGAGCCAATGTAGTGAATTGGCCTCACATCAGCCTCTTCATTGGTGGGGACCACTTGCCAAAATCTAAAGTTTCAAACAGTCCCTATCCATCTCAGACGAGTCACTATTTATCTGTTAAGAAATATTTTATTAGTTTATAAACCGGCACTTGGTCTCTCTCACCCCTTCTTTTTTCTGAATTGAACCCATAGGACACCTTACAAATTCTGAAATAGTCCTTACCGATATCCAATTGAGCTAATTCTTTTAGAAACTCATAAAAAAATATTTTAAGAATGATTGGTGGTTTGAATTATCTTTTTATGATACATAATGGGACCCACAAAAATTATCAATTTCTCGCCCATTTGTTGTACCCCAAATAGGACTCTTGGCAGGAAATATTTAATTGAGAAGAGAGAGAGTAAACAATATTTTTAATAGGATAATTTTAATATAGAGAGCCTAATGCACTAGACATTTTACGGATGCTCTATGCGTTGGCCGATCTCGATGCGGGGAGGGGAGAGAGAGGGTGAGTCAATCTTTAGAGAGAGAGAGAGAGAGAGAGAGAGAGGCTGTGGATTTTGACTAAACAATTACAACTGAAAAAATTAGGAAGAGAGAGTTTTGAGATTTCTGTTAAAAAAAAAGAGTTGTGAGATTTTCATGGACGAGAGAAGTAGAACTAATCCCGGAAATTTGGGACTTAAGAAACGCCCTACTCTTTAATTAAGGAATATGTAAAATACAATACGTAAGGAGTAGTACTGACTAGGTGAAAGTATGTAAATACCCTCTCAATTTTTACTGATTCTCGTAAACACCTCTTCACAGTTAAAAGTGTCCATGGAGACCCCCTCAACTATTGGAAACGAAAAAAATACTAACTCGTTAACGGAATGGAAGAATGGAAGAAATGACCAAGATACCCATTTCTATTATACCTTAAAGGAAATTTTTTTAAAAAATTCCTGAAATTATTTACTCCACCCTCCGGGAGAGAGAGAGGGAGGGAGAGAGAAAGGGAGGGGAAGGAGGGGACTCGGGGGGGCTGCTCTCCCCCTTGGGGAGAGCAGCGTGCTGCTGTCCCGCTTTTCGGGTCCATCCCGGTCTCGCTTCGATGATCCGAATCGTTCACTTTGTAGAGCTCGTCGAGTAGAACAACTATGCAAAAAATCAGCTTAATTGGATATCATTAAGTGCCTAATCGGAGCCTTTTTACTTTGAAAAGAATGGATCCGAAACACTGGATCAAATCCATTATACCCATGGACCAAGAGTTATATAGGCTCCGATCAGGCACTTAATGATATCCAATTAAACTGATTTTTTGCATAGTTGTTCTACTCGACGAGCTCTACAAAGTGAACGATTCGGATTATTGGAGCGAGACCGGGGTGGGCCCCAAAAACGGGGGAGCAGCACGCTGCTGTCCCCTTGGGGACAGCAGCCCCCCCGGGTCCGGAAGGAGGAGGAGGGTGATCAGCGACCACCATCACCACCACCGTCACTGACAAAACTTGCTCGGATCGGCTGTCAGCTTGGCCCATATCTCAAGCCCAGAGAATATGTCACCAAATGGTGACGACGAAGTCAACGGCCGTGACATAAGGGCGGCAGATCGAGCGTCTTTGAGGCCGGACTGTAAGGCCTCGTTAGTGGAGTCGAGGTCGAGGCCTTTCTTGCAGGCGAAAACGACGTCATCGTAGCTACGGAGGCCTACGTGGGCCACGTCGAGGTGGGAGTAGCCCTTGGGCCAATCGGGCTTGAGCTCGACGGTCGTTTGGGCGTCGGACAGGGCTTCGGCATATTGGTTGAAGGAGGCATGGGCGGCGGATCGGTTGGAGTAGAGGACATGGTTGTCCGGGGAGAGGGCGATGGTGTCCGTGACGTGGCGGACGGCGTCGGCGTAGTTGCCGGCCAAGAAGGCTGCGTTGCCTTTGGCCTTGGCTTTGTCGGCCATGTGGGGGTGTCAATTGGAGGAGTGTTCTATTCTAGGGGATTGTCGAAGGGCATTTTTTTCAAAAAATGTCCAATTTGCTGACATGTGATCTCCCAGTAAACAGTTCTAAGACTGAAGGGTTTTACTTGGGTAACGGGAATAGGTGAGGGGGTTTTCATGGGCGTTTTTAAATGTGAAGGAATGTTTACGAGAATCAGTGATAGTTGAGAGAATATTTATGTACTTTTACCTATTAACTAATAACAAGGGTACCTAAATAAGTCCTCTAAGTAGGGATGAGAACATAAGTAATGACGATATCATGGATGTGCATCTAAATAAATACTCTAAATAAGATGCCTACTTAAAAGGAGTATTTAATTGCTTCAAAATCAACTTACAATTCGATTTCGTTTCCATGTGAAAAATCAGTATATCACCGAATGGAACCAAACTAAACAAAAACGAGGTTAGCACTTTCACATGTTATACCAGGATTAAATCCTTGCCGTTCATCGTATACTAGTCAATCCTAACTAAAATAAAAAAATTTGTTTTGTTTGAAACTTGTGAAAACAAAGAGAAAGAAGGGAAAATAACGGCTCAAGACGTGTTTTAATAATTAATACATTTTAAAAATATGCTAAGAATATTTTGTTACATTTTGTTAAAAATATTTTTAATGAGTATTAATTATCAAAACACGTCATTTGTCGTCATTTTCCCGAGAAAGAAAGGGAAGAGAAAAAAAATTTCACCCATTGTTTGGTTCAAAGAGAAAAGGGGAGAGCGGTTCAAAAAAAAAAAGAGAAAAGGGGAGAGAACAGAAGCATCTAGAATTGTGAAGAGTACAATTTCTCTCAATTTTCATGCAATTTTCCTTCCATTTCACCATTCCTCATTTCCAGCAACAGAGAACTCATCTCTTTTTCTCATTTGGTCATTCTCTGTCTTCCATCACTCTCTCTCTCTCTCTCTCTCTCTCTCTCTCCCCCCTCCTACGGTGTTGTTGCCTATATATATGCGTTTGGGGAGAGGTGTGGAAACCTGTTAGATAGCATCCGTCGCTTGGCTACCGAGTCAGACCCTTTTCCCATTCAAAGATCAGTTTTTTTCATCCTTCTCTCCATCAAAACGAGGAAAATTGATTTAGAATGTGCCTTTTGTATACAAAGTAACAATTTTTTGCTTTGTATCGGTTTTTTTTCTTTGGGGGTATCTGCTTATATTGTTCGGGTCTATGTATTTAGGCATCGCTAGCTTATCTATCAACTAGAAACCTAGGGAACAACTCGAATTGTGTAACTTGGTAAAGATTTTCTGTTACTTTTTGATTGAACTCTTGAATCCAAACACTGATGATGATGATGCGTTTCTACACTTGATAAGGGTAAAGGTAATTCAACATGTAATCAATGGCGGACACAGAATTTGTACAAAGTAGTGGCCCGAATCACATGTATTTTTACATTGAGAACAAAAAGTATAGTCAATAATATAAATATTGCTACTTATTAGTTCTTAAAACAAGACGGGATTGTTACATATACATAATCACATCTAATTTTATAATCACGACCCAAAAATTGTTGATAACTTGAAATTTTAGGGGTTTTCTTCAAACATACTCCCTCCGTCCCAATTTGTTACACCTTTATTCCTTTTTGGGATGTCCCAAAATGATTTGTACATTTCAAAACTTTCCATTTTTAGATATCCAAATTACCATTTTACCCCTCCTTTTCTTTTATACATTTAAAAGAGGTTATGTTTTCAAGAAACCAAAAGAGAGCAATTATAATAGCCAAAAAAGTTCCTGAGCATGGCAGGGATTCAAGGGAACTTCCCGCCTCATTTTTAAAAAATTTGAATTTTACTTTTTGCCTAATTTAAATATTATGTCAAGGGGTAAAATAGTAAAATTGATGAAAAGTCAATGTAATTATGAATTTTTCTTAAATTACATGAAAGTCAAAATAAGCATAACAAATTGGGACGGAGGGAGTATATAGAAACTACTTAAGAGACTTGCATGGACTAATCCTATAGAACATTTTCAAATTAACTTGAATATATAGTATAGTTATTTGAATATATAGTTTAGCTATTGGAATAATTGGAGAGTGTGTAGGGGCCGGGCCGGGCCCCGCTTGCACCCCTCCCTGTCCGCCCCTGCCTGTAATGCTTCTATTCTCATCAATGTTTTATAAACCAGCATGCGAATCTTATAGATATACTACTATTGTCTATCCACTTTAGAACACATCTATTCATGATGTACATCATGTTTCGTGGCATAAAAGATGCATGAGCAACTGATTATATAAAGGCTAACCTAGTGTTTTAAAAAGCACTAGGCGCACCAAGGTGCCATGGCCCCTGGAGCCTAGGCGCGAGGTGAGACATGTGCCTCATCAAAGCAAGGCGCAAGTTGTAGAAAATAATTAGAATACCGATATGGCCAAATTAGCAACACAAATAAATGCACCTCAGGCGTCTCAAGTGCGCTTCACGTACTTGCGCCTCACCTAAACTCCTTGAGGCCCTTTTAGTGTGTCTCGCCACTCTCGCCTCGCCTCAATGCCTAGGCACGCACATTTTAAAACACTGGGCTAACCTGTATGTTGAAACATGGGGTTGTTGGAGAAGCCTACTGATTACTGTCGAAGAACAATTGGCACAATCCCTCCCACCAGTACCTCCTCTATTTTTTCTGTCCTATGTTCTCCCAGATAGCAATAGAGACAATTGATTCCTCAAAGCTGGGGCTATTTGAATGATTGAACAATTGGTTAATCCATAGTGTTTTGATTTGTAATTTTGAATTAGGTTGAGCTATTTGTTAGAACATTATGCAGTTTATGCTTTCCTACTTCCGTATTTCTCTACATGGGATATAGGATGCTTGGTTTGCTTATGAATTTCAGCAATAGGCAAATGGATTGGATGAAAGTTCCCCGTCTCTTTCTACAGTTTTACTATGCAGTTGATTTACCTTAATTTCCATGTAGGCTTGGTATCATTTTGAGTAGTTATTTGATAGTTATGATGGTGCCTGGCAAAAGGCTTTGAAGGTTTGGATGAAAGATCACTTGCTTTCATGTCCTGTAGATGGTTTCCAATGTAACGGCAGGAGCTAGCCCTCTTGACTTCGTATACTTTCTTATCTGCTTGAAATGAGAGTCATTCCAAATTATATATCCAGGAATGGAAAATAGGCCTGACTTTATATACTCTCTGATCTATTTGAAATGAGAATCATACCAAATTGGATTTCCACGAACGGAAAATAGGCCTTGTTCTCAACGTCTGTTTGATTAAACCTTTTTTTTTTTTTTTTGCGTTGTCGAACTCAGTATTGCAGTTGTTGGTAGTCTTAAACTGCATAGTCTAGCAAACACATTTCATCGGAGGATCAAAATACAAGTCCCTAGAATCTTGTATTTTGGCTTTGTCCAAATGCATTTTTTATGGTCAAACGGCGTGAGTTTGCAAAGGCCATAATTTCTTGATTCCCATATTAGAATTTAACTGCCAATTAAGAATATGCACTACCAAAGTTTCACTCAACGAAAATAGTTCTGGAAACTATTCTGCATTTATTACAGGCAGAAGAAAACAAAATAACGAAAGTAAAGGTTGAGACAAACAATGTAATTATGATGTGTTGTTTTCAATTTGTTTGTCAACTTCATTCTCGTGCTATTTCAGGTTTTGGGAGATCGATATCATCAGGTTCAAGAGTATGCTTATGGTGGCTGTGCAGTTAAATTTGATGGTAGTTTAGGTGAAATGTAATGATGTCAAGAGTATACTTATGAGTTTATATTGCTATTGCTAAACTATTAGTTGCAAACACGAGGATGACTTCTTTTTTTTTCCTTTTTTCTGGGTAGCAAAGGATGATTGGATTATCAATGCGTTGGTTTTGTTTTTCGACGGTCTGGGCTACATTCTGCAAAATCCATCTTTCTGTGCACCCTCGAAATTTCTTTGTTTACGAACTCTTAGCTTGCTTCTGGCTGAGATAGGCTGGTTTGTTCCTCACTGGTGGTTGGCCATTGACAAACATTTTTGCCAGGTCTGTTTATCCAAGATAGAAAAATGAAATCCTGGGTTGATTGTTAATGACGGCGTGGTCAAATGGTGCTTATGTTTGTCGGCTACGTTAGACAACAACTGATTTGTTATTCTTTAATAAGATAAGAAACTTGTTTATATTTATATCTAATTTAAGTTGTTTTTTTTGGAGGGCCCAAGCCCGAGGGCTTGCTGGCCTCACCCTTGAGCCGTCCTTGGTGGCCATTGATGTGTAACATTAGAAGACAATTAATTAAGAGCATCTTGACTCTAAAATTGGCTACTAAGTGGAACACTAAAAGCACACAAGGAGTCCAATACAGTCTTGAAAATTGACTCCTTGAATTTATAAATACACAAAAACTGTAAGTAGATTCTCCCACTCCCCTCTCTCTTCCCCTTCTCTCTCTTGTCCTTGTTCATTCTTTTACCTGAAGGATAAAAAAATACAAAGGCAAAGCTTACAGAGTGTGTACCATATGCAAAATTATTTTCAACTTAGGGTAAGATATAATACCACGACACTTTCTTTTAGTGCCACAAAATTTACTTTGTGTTCACGGTTATACCCTCTTTAGTATTATAGGCACATTTCCATTCGCATGCTGCTCACTTCAACTTCTCTTATTATTGATTCCAACACTTCTTTCCATACTAGATCAAAAAACTTTTTTTCTATACAGACCCATTTCTCACGTCAGGTGTTATACATATTGAGAATCACGATGACATATCTAAAGACCCATTTCTCGCCATGCTGGAGAGCCTTATGCTATGAGATAACAGAGTATATATTTATTAATAAGAAAAGAAAATTTGTTACACAATAATCAAAATTAGTAACATTTAAGCCTTTGAATAATCAAAACTAGTAACATTTTTACAATAACTAAAATTAGAGGATCCCACATACAAAAGTGAACCATTGTAGTGCTCCAAATTGCTAATTGTTTATTGGCCCCTTATTTTTTATTATGGGCAAAAATGAACCATTGTAAACCTTTTGACTATTAATTTTGGTTATGCTATTAGGAATACCCTTAGGCATTTTGACAAACACATCAAATGCATCCCATCAAGACATGGAGGTTTTTTTGGAACTTTCTAGAGTTCTCTAGAGCAAACTTGGAGGAGACTAGAAACCTTCTAGAACTCCTGGGAAAGTTTAGATTATTGTATCTAATTCTAGACTTGTATAGATATTTGTAAAGATTTCTATAGTGGAATAGTTGGGAAGAGTTCTAGACTTCTCCCTTGGTGTATAAATAGGTGAGGGCCACATTTGCCCACACTAATTCAAAACCCCTCCTTCCCCGCCACAAAACCCTTCTTCTACATCCTTCTTCTGTGAAATGTTTCCATTTCAACCTAAATTAGATGGGGTGATTGTTTACAAATGGGTCATTTAATTTCAATGAGATCCTGCCCAAGTTGCATGATGAGAATTACTACATATGCAAGGTTCGTGCAATTGATGTTGCATTGGACCTTACATATCGGCAGCAGCTTTCGATCAACTCATTAACTCAATGAACCGATGGGCACAAGCTATGTTTGAAAGAGTCCATTTAGGCGTGATTCTTATTGAAGCCAAACACAATAGTTCACTCACCTTTCTCTGATTACAATATATTTTGTACAGAGATTTTTTTTACTGAATCTATGCATTATTTTTTTGCAAAAATTGGAGGAATGATTGTGGGTTCCGGATCTGGGTCCGGTTTTCTCATGGGGCATTGTAGAGCACTCATCGCTGGCCATGTTGTTTGCGAAAAAAATAATTCAGGCTTCTATGAAGACTGAGAGGTTTTCCTCGATAAGAACAATATCTGAAATCGATAAACTTGAGATAGACGTTGAAGATAAGTTTTGGATTACTTCCAAGCTATCTCGGATGGAAATGGTCAGTGTTTGAAGTCGAGTAGGCAGTGGCTCCGGGTTCATCCGGAACTGCTGTCGTTGACGAGTTTGGCTCTGTGATTGGCGTTGTAGTTGCTGGAACAGAAAACCTCGTTAGTGATGCAGGGGATACATTGGATATATTGTCCCAATTGAGTATTGCATTGAACTCTTGAAGTGGACTCACGTAAGGAAGAAGACTAATTGGTTAGATTGGTTTAGGATAAATTACAATTAGCCCTCTCAACTAAGCCTGTTTCACTTCACCACCTTATTATCCAAGACTTGGCACTTAACCTCCTCCAACTATGGAATAGCATTGAAACCGTTAATAGAAGTTGGTAAATTACTTTAATATCCCTCCATAGTCTTAACTTCCCCAAGCTATTTCTCTTGTACCATCCGCAAACCAATCACAAAGATGATTCAAACCGTAAGTTATTCTAAATTTGTAGGGCGCCCCCACGAATTTTGAAATAGCACTTACCGATATCGGATTGAGCTAATTTTTTTAGATACCCATGAGAAAATATTTTACGAATAACTTGCAATTTGAATTATCTTTGTAGGACTGGTAATTGGGCCCACAAAAATCAAAAGTAACTGCCAACCAAACAAGTATTGCTTGCATGATAATATGCCGCCGTTTTGCCTTTGGTGTGGCTGACTACTTGCATGGTCCAAAACGTTGCCGTTTTGCCCACTTGGTAGTGTCCCAAATCCTTGAATGAATGCAGTGTCCCAAGCATCATTTGTTAGAGCATCCACACATTAATTAGCCTTTTGGTGAACATGCTTGATGGTTGAAGCTTCAAACATCTCCATGAGGAGCTTGCCGTCAATGATAATCAACATTATCTTTGGCAAGAAGCTGTGTGATAACCAAAGCATCGACTTCTATGTCCAATTAGTTGTGTGATGCCAAATTCTCTCTCTCTCCCTAAACTTGTGTAATTCAAGCCTCCTTGACTATAATTCAAGTTATTTCTCAACATCAAAGTAAAACTGTAAAACAGTATTATTTCTGTATTAATTCAAGCCTCCACGACTATAATTCAAGGAATTTTTTAATCCTTCACCATATTGTAACAGCTTCGGTTTTTCTATAGATTGCAACCAATAGATTCTACTCAGGGGACTCTTCTCCCATGCATTCCACTATCAACAGTGACGAAAGGAGTAACAGTAAAAACATATATCAAAGAAAATTCCATACGATTTGGGAGATTTTGGCCTAGCTTTATTACATTAATTTATTTATTTATTTTTGTCTTAATTGAACTCTAATTATTTGTTTTTGTTGCGGAAGAGTAAGAACTTCATTAATAATAGTAAATATTACTATCCATCATGTAATGCAACTTGAAAAAGACTTGGGGACTTATTGTGCGAGTGATACAAACACCTCCAAATCAAATTAAGGGAACACCAACAACAAAAAATTATGGCCATGAGCCTAAAAAAGATTAGCAAAGATAAAATTAAATCAAAATCGACAAATTTTTCATCTCTTAATATTATTAGAGTGGGCATTCATGACAGTTTCATTACACAACGGGGATGTTCCAAGAAAAAAAGAAGTTGCTAAACAACAGGAGCTTCTTCTTCTTCTTTTTTTGTTTTTTGGTTAACAATGGACTTTAAATAAAACTAAGTAGTAGAGTACATGAGTGGAGGGTATGAAACCCTTTGGGCTTCTACCCTTAATTGAATAGAAATACAACTAGACATATTAACTAATACATGAAATCCAAACTCCATTTGCAGAATTGTCAACCGGTCCGCACATGTGTTGCCTTCCCGAAAGCTATATGTTTGATTTGAGTTGCATCTAGCTGTTGCAAGAGGTACCTGAAATTGTTCAATGAAGCACTCATCCCAATGTGTAGCAAGTAATTGAATCATGACCATGGATCATAACAATAGGTGCTTTTGGCAGACAGAGAAATGAGAGAAAAAAGTGAGTAAGGTGGTGAGATTTGTATTTTTTAGAGCAAAGTTTACTTTCACCCATTGTGGTAATCACCATGTGCGGATACCCCCCTCATGGTTCAAAACTGAACACATAACCTACTTGTAATTTTGAAAATGTGCGGATAGACCCCCTGCCATCATGTTTTCCATCCATATTAACGGAGGTGTATCTTACACGCCTCTAGAATGTAATATGAGTCGTTCATAATGTATTAAATAAAGAATAGAGTATCTCTGTAAAAAATCATCTCGATCAGGCATCAATAACCCAGTGATCTAATTTTTAGTAAATTCAAATTTGAAAATTTAATTTCATAACTAAATCAATTCGATCATGGGCTTTTCATTTTTTGATTGACTTGAGTTTTGGCATAGATGTAGTACTCGTCAAAATTTACAATATCAACGGTTTGGATTTAATTTTTGGTATAAGAGATGGTGCAATTAGATTTTAAAAAAAAAGAAAGAATCAAGGGACATGATGAGGATATATCGGTCTTTTAATGCTCTTTCCGTTAATAAGGATGGAAAACATAACGGCAATAGGTCTATCCGCACATTTTCAAAACCACAGATAGGTTATGTGCTCAGCTTTAAATCACGAGGGAGATATCCGCACATGACGATAACCATAGGGGGTCAAAGTAGACTTTGCTCTATTTTTTAAACAATACAAATGACTGTCGGATGTTATGACCACCTTATCCTTAGGCCAAATGACTAAGATTTGTATTTTAGACAATACAATAATACTAACCAGGACCCGCATTGTCACGAAAGACTGGCCTATATGAACCTCCTTTTTCATCTTTTTTCCTATACCATGCATGAACCTTCTTTAACCCACTTTTAATGGTGTTAATTTTAGTGGAGTACGTATTGTGATTGGGAATACGCCTCGCGTGAACACCGGATGGCTCTGGTCGAAGATGATATCAGCCCCGTGGGCAACTTCCTGGAAACTTAATTTGCGAAAAAGATAGGGTGAGTTACCGTGTATGCAATGTGACCCCAATAAGACGTGACATCAACCATATATGCATGTGCTGGGCTGGGCTGGGAGGTTGTGGTTGCCTATAAATTAATGCTAAAGGACTTTGCTCTTCCTGACACCCGCCCATGGAGATCTATAGATAGCAATTCTCTCACTATATACCTTAACTTTGCTCCTCTGACACCCGCCCATGGAGACCTATTCTCTCACTATATACCTTAACTTTACTCCTCCGACACCCACCCATGGAGATATATAGACAGCATTTCTCTCATTATATACCTTCCGTAGTAAGGCTACTTTAAACTGGATTCAGGATTATTCTTATAAAGTATTGAAAGTACTGTACTACTAATCAGTCAGAAATCATCAGCATGTATAACCTTGAACTGCGCCTTGTTGTCCCAGCCCTTGTCAACCTTACCCTCTTCCTCCTCCAACACCACCAACCTGGAAACCCCACTAACTTGAACATCAACATCAACATGAACTTGGACAGCTGGTTCTTTGCCATTGTGATCCTAATGTTCTTCCTCACCACCTCAATCAAGCTTCCTATTTCCGTGACCGCGGAGCGTATCCGGGTTCAACCCGGAGATTTCTCCTTCTCCGTGGCTATTTTGTTGCTGGGGTCCGTTTCTCTGCCGCAGCCCCTTTTTTGGTTTGGGTACATAGTCACCATTGGTCTCTCTCCTTGGCACGGTTTTCTTTTCCAATTGTTGGTGGGATTTCTGTTCTGGATTTGGTATGTCTTACGTGGGATTCCTGTTCTCATTATCACTTGTATTCTCCAGAACCATCAACAAGATGAAACAGAAACTGATGCTTCTCCTCAAGCTGTAGCTGATGATCACATTGGATCAGGAAACCAAATATTCCTCGACCAACCTACCTCAGAGCCTGATACTATTCTTGTCGTGGAGCCTTGAGACATGGACTCGGATCCTCTGTCCCCCTTTACCTGTCCCCATCTCTCTCTCTCTCTCTCTCTCTCTCTCAGATCCCCAATCTACTCCGGACGTTGACCCATAAAATCCTAATTCTAAAATCAGAATTTTTGTGATATAAAAACACATCCACATGTATAATTGCAGAAATTCAGAACCAAAACCGAGCATACGCTATTTGTTCATGAGAACAAGTTTGGCTGCATTCCAAGACAAGGAAGTACAGGGATTTAAGAGACATGGGATTTTCGGAAAATTGAAAAGAGATGGGGTTTTAGACGAGAGAGAATTAAATGGAGGGGATGCATAATAGAAGAGAGAGATATGAAACCATGCGCAAGTTTGACGAAAGGGCTGAGATTTTCTAAGGACACATGGCAACGTAACAGTAAAGGGGCAAAGATGGGGACAGGTAAAGTGGGCCTGAGGATCCGAGTCTGAGGTGGGCATAGGTTTTCGTTTAGGGAATGGACCATCTCCAAGTTTCGGCCCATTTGGGGCCATTTTCGAGCTCAAAACAATGATCTAGACAGTTCTTGTTTTAGAACTCGTTGAGAAAATGTCCCAAATCCAAAAAGTGCCTAAAACGGGCTGAAGCTTGACCCATTTATTGTATTGGAGATGATTCAATTCCTTTTGTTTATTTGTGTATTCACCTATTTAGTCTGTATCTTGTTTTCTTTTGATTTCTCTATTTGAGACAATTTATGACTATATTTGGACAGCGACTCTAAAAACTTTAACAAGAAATACAAAAAAACAAAAAATCGCAAGACTAGTCCAACTTAGTTTGATTGTATTGATGTATGCTACGTTTAGCTTATTTTACTAATATGTGAATTTGAGATTGGGGGATGTGCATTGAACTGTGCACAGAGTACACCTCCGGTCCGTAGATTTGTGTTCTGAAATATAGTTGCAGAAAACCTCAACAATTCGGTGCTCATACAGATTATATTTCTTAAAATAGACATAAGCAAATTTGGTAGTAATACTAATACTATGAAGACTCTATTTTGCGCGTGGTCCTAGCTGAAATGACTTATTTTAATCAAGTCTCAGTTGATTTCTTCTCAAACAACAAATTCGATAGGTAGAGCAGAGGAATTTTTCAGTGCCGAGCAGGTATTGCCGACGTGGCACCCGTTCAGCACATTCGAGCCGTCCGATACATTTTTGAACGGTTCGGATTAAAACATTCTTTCTCCTCTCATTCCAACACTTTCTCTCTTCTTTTCTCTCTCCAAATTTGAGCTGTTCAAACACGTAATAGACGGCTCAGATGTCCGAGCAGGCACCACGTGGTACCCGCTCGGCACTGAAAAATTTTTTGGTACAGCCCGATGTATAATGAATGCGGGCACCGACATAAATACAGAATTTTTTTACAGTGGAAATACAAACAATAAAGATGACATCGAAAAAATAAAACAATAACGTGTTTATTATATATCAGAGATAATATTCTCATTGCTATGTCTTTGTCTATTCCTATCACAAGAGGTCAGGAAAAAAAAATTTCCATGTTTCTTTTCTTTTTTTTTCGATAACAATTCCCATGTTTCAAACACCTATTTTTTTCTCATAAAACATGAGCAACAAAAACAGAATTCCTCATAGAACATGAGCAACAAAAAACAGATTTTTTGTGTACCAACAAAAAAAAAATTTATTTCCATCAAACAGAGGTTTTTGTTTTTTTCATAATGCAAGGTGTCCCGGGTCAGCTTGCGCATCTCGAACTAATCCCTACAGCCCCTCCCATAGCCGTTTCACATGCTTACGCGTGGGAGTGAGGTGGCCTCAAAAATTGTTGGCGGGGAGAATTGTACCTAAGATTTTAGGATGAAGCAAACATCTCAAATCTCAGGCCAAAACCACTGGGCGAACTCCTTGGAGTTAAATAGAGGTTTTTTTTTTTCCTTCCACCAAATAGGAAACTGTTCTTCCTTTTTTACCGTTTGTCTATGCTTTTCCCCTGTTCTCTAAGGGTAGTGATTTTTCACATTTCCTTTTTTAATTACCACACTCTGTTTTTTACACTTTTGATGTGAATTTACAATGTTTTCCTTCCAAATGTAAAAAGTATGCAAATGAAAGATTAATTTTGTAAATTAACATCTAGAAGATAAATAAGAGAGTGATATAAGGGGACTAAATCAATTACCTTCTCTAAAGCCGTCTCATGGTAAGTTTCATAAAGTACATTTATTGTTTAGGAAATTGATATTCATGCTCTATTTTTTACTGATGGCTCTTCACTTTATTCATGAAGTTACTATTAACTTCATGTTAAAATTGGAGCGATATCAGTAAAAAGTGGAGCGCAAAAATCAGTTCCCTATTGTTTATGGTCTTTAGACAAATTGTATTCACTATTTGAACTTTTAGTTTACGTATGTAAGAGAAGAATCACCTGCCTTAAAATTCGTATTTTTGAATTTTAGACTATTTAGTTCATTTTTCAATAAACTGCGAAATGTTACCCTGCCATAATATGACGTTACAATTATGGGAGTTAATCACAGGTACCAATGCTCTGTCGACAAGTAAATAAGTTGTTGACATTCTAGCCTCAATCCACCACGAACTTAACCTAAAAATATTTCTTAATTGTCACCTGAGCTACTATTATATTCAGATTTTAAAAAATATATATCTGAAAGAACGGTGGGGCCTTGGCTTCAATAGGTCCTCATGTGGATCCGTCTTTAAATTGCCTAGGTTTTTGGATGATTAAAATTGTCCTTATGTTCCTCATTAAGAAAATTGGAAATTTTCATGATGGTCCACTCACAACTTGTCAAACCTACGCTGAACTGGACCGACATGATTCTTCAGTGGTCCCCGGACCCGTCATTGCCGTCAAGCAGCCGACTCAAATCACCACTTTGCTTTACTGCTTTAGAGTAGTATTTAATTAACTCCAATTTAGTAATTGGCAGCTTCCTGGAAACCCGGGGCAGTGTGTGAATATCTAGAATCTCAGACATCAAAATACTATGGGTATTACCATCTGCTGTAGACCAAATGTACGCCTGCTTTTAAGGGATCAGCTTAGAAATGTCACATAAATGATTGGAGCCTTTAATTTTTTAAAAATATTTTTTAAAAGTATTTTTGTGAAAAATCAACTCCATTGGATATTGGTAAATACTTGATCGATTCTTCACCGGATTTGCTAACCAAAAAAAAATTGTAACGCCCCAAAAATTCGCAAACATTAAATAATTATTAAAAGACAATTTTTCCTAAAAAATTAATTCGTAGATTTCCTACGTTATCATTTCAAAAGCATATGCCAGCATAATACAACCATATTGAATTTGAATTAAGTTTTTGAATAAGTCAAATATTACAAATCCCAATAAACTTTGCAGTTCTCAAAATAACGTCGATTTAAATTACTCAGAGCGACTAAGCATATGGCAACCAAGGTTTGTCACCTTCATCCACGTCAGGGTTGAACTCGGTCGGGTCGTACGGCTCTTCTGTTCCGTCTTCAATACCTGGCATTCGAGTTATCAAGGCAATATAGTACCGTGGGCGATGACGCTCAGTAACTAAAATCCATCTGAAACCCATAACTTACAAGTAACAGAATATATATAATTGAAATGCATTGAAATTAACATAAAGAGAGAACAATTAACCATTTTATTATTATTCTTCAACCTAAGTGAAATTTCGGATTTTATCCACAGATGTGCTCCTACCCTTAACCACCAAGCTATGGCCATGGCATGATTCAACTCCCTCTTTGTGCTCGGATGAAAGACTCTAAGTTATCTACTTAGTAGAATTCATTGCGGTAACTTCCACCCCTTGCTCTAACACAAGAAGAACGAACATGGTAAATTCCACCCCTTGCTCTACACTACCCCTTGCTTTATACCACCCCTTGCGCTTCAATTATGTTTCTCAAAAGTTAATCATAGCCATGCCATACTCAGGGTTCCGCAATCTCAATAATCCAAATCCAAATCAATCATCGTGAGCACCCATTCAGATGTCTACGTACCGGGACTCTCCACTAGAGCCCGGACTCAACCTGACTATGGGGCGTCACAATTCGTCTCAACAACACTTCACATATTTCTTTTTCCATTATTCTCTAATCATTGTATCTACGGTGAATTCCTCCAAATCTGTAACCAACCTGGGTCCTAATGTCCATTCTAGGTTCTCCAGAACATTATCATTTATCATGACGAACAATAATAATAGTAATAGCTAACATTGACAACAACAGTAGCAGACATAAAGGAAAAACTTTAAACATTTCTTTTTCTTTTGTCCAATAGTTCACACAAAGAATTTCAGTACTATTCAATAGACTAATGGAACAATCGCTAATAATGACCGACACCAGAATAATAAAAAGAAGAAGAAGAAATACATGCTTTCATATGATCGTTCCCGTTAAGTTTATTTACCATAGCTCAAGTGGGGAATGAATTCACAATGGCCATTACACGATATTAATTAGATTCATTGAAAAAAAAAAAAGGATTTAGAACATGAGGCTGGTTCTACTAAGAAATATGGGTGCCGAACAAAAACTACTAATTAAAGAGATTAGCCAAAGGTACTTTCATACTCATAACTGGTCCATCAAAATTTCTAGAACACGAGCCAAAGGTTTAACCCATCATTTTCCACTCTGACATTTCCGTTTAATCGCAGGGTACTCGTCAACATCTAAACATTATATTAGCAACAAATATATATACTTAGGGAGGTAAGTTTTAACTACCTCTCATCTGGCGAAACAATTTTTGGAGTGGTGATGAGGTGGCCGGAGGTGGTGGTGGCAATGGGGAGTGGCCGGCTGCCCCTCTCTCTCTGCCGAAGTTTCTTGCTGGGAAACAAATGAAGAAATGGAATGGGTATGAAAGATGGGTTTTGGATTTGCCCAAGGGTATTAACCTATAGATAATTGTGTGTTGTCTAAAAGTGAGGAAATTAGGGAGGAAAAATGGGGATTTGGTTCTCCTCTCATCTCAACAAGAAAAATAAATGTTGTGTTTGGATGAATTTTTAAAAAAAATTTGAGCAATTTTTTGGGGTTATAAGTGCAGAGAGAAATCAAAGTAATTATTAGAACTTGAGATAATGAGTAAAGAGAGATAGAGAAAAAAAATGAGAATAATGATTGGACGTAGGTGTAATGAGTGGGAAGAGAAATGAGAGTAACAATTGAAAGTAGGGATAATAAGTATTTTTTGAGTTTGAGAATTTTTTTTCAAAAACTTAACCGAGCAAGGTAGAAGGCTAGGGAAAGGTTTGATTTGGTCTGGGGCAACACACGCACACACAAGAGAAATCACTCGCCGGATATGCGTGCACACGATCGATTACGGAACTAAAATTGTGTAGACACCCCAATTTGGTTTTTCATATTAGTTTACTTACGATATTTGATTCTCTTATGATGAAATAGATCAAAAACACCCCAGGAATGATATCATGATTGAGCTTTGAGTATTCTATACCCTGTTAAGCCTAACCAATTCAAAAGCCAAAAAATCTACCTGCACGCGTTGGTTCGAAACCAGCGTGCTGGTCCAAGTGCCATGTGTTGGTCATCGGTCAGCTTTGACCATTGACCAGCATGGTGTTGTTTGGACCTGCGCGAAGCTAATTCACCCGCACACGCTCGTCAAACCACCGTCCCATCACCTTTATCCAGCTATCATCACGGGACTTTTGGGGCTTCATTGACCTTGTTTATTCGCCTGAGGGGTGATTTCAGGCCAAGCACTGGGTGTGGTGAACGTGGATTCGGCAAGTAAGTCTTAAGATCGATTGTGAGGATTCAAATCGTAAGGTAAGATTACCTGTAACTACACAATAATCATAGTGTTTGATTCATTTCCATGTTTTTTTTCCCGTTTAAGATTTTTCACGTATATCTGGTGTTCATCTTTTTATTGCTTCTCGTTTGTGTGATTAGTCTTATTTATCGATTGGTGGATTGATTTATTAAAAAGATAAACATAGCAAATATTTATATACTTAGGCGAGCTAGGATTTTTTAAAACCACAAAACAGAAGAACACCGGCGACTCACGCAGTTGCAAAACCAGCGAGGCAACTAAATGGAGCTGCCGGTGAGGAACAGCCTTCAAAGAAGATGGAAAACCAGCTCTCACGCAATCTTGTTGCTTCTATATGATTGAAGCTATTATATTAGCAAGGCAGTCTCAATTCAACCCAAGTACGGGGAGCCCATTTTCCATGATTGTTGGAGTATACAATAAAGTTATGGGTACATATTAGAATGTACGTACGATGTACAAATAGATTTTGTGGGGTCCATCTTGGTTCTCATAAAGATGATTCGAACCGTTTATTATTTTTAAATACAATAGCATTCTCCGGTTGAATCGGTAGAATTTTTTTATCATTTTATCTTCAATGGTCATAATGAATTTTTGGCACTAATAAAGTCATAGAATCAAATATCTCTTAGGGCTAATCAACGAGAACCCTAAAATGAAAATTAATTATGGTTATTTAAGATAAAATAATCAGAAAACTAAAATCTTTCCACTGGTTCAAACGGATTGAAATTTGGAACGTTTTATTTTTTTAACCATATTTTTAATATATAAACGGTATAAAGAGGTTAAAAAATTAAGTGTTCCAAATTTCAATCCGTTTGAACCAGTGGAAAGATTTTAGTTTTCTGATCATTTTATCTTAAATGGTCATAATTAAATTTTGAATCTAGGTCTCTCGTTGATTAGTCCTAAAAGATATTTGATTATACAACTTTCTTATGGGTAATCAACGAAAGTTCTAAAGTCAAAATTTAATTATGACCATTTAGAATAAAATGATCAGAAAACTAAAATCTTTCCACCGGCTCAAACGGATTACAATTTGGAACGCTTAATTTTTTAACGATATTTTTTAATATATAAACGGTATAAAGAGGTTAAAAAATTAAGTGTTCAAAATTTTAATCCGTTTGAACCAGTGGAACGATTTTAGTTTTCTGATATTTTTTTCTAAATGGTCATAATTAAATTTTGACTCTAGGTCTCTCGTTGATTAGCCTTAAAAGATATTTGATTATACAACTTTCTTAGGGCTAATTAACGAAAGTTCTAAAGTCAAAATTTAATTACGACTATTTAGAATAAAATTACTCAGTATTAAAAAACTAAATCTTTCCACCGGTTCAAACGGATTGAAATTTGGAACACTAAATTTTTTAACTATATTTTTTAATATATAAACTGTCTAAAGATGTTAAAAAATTAAGTGTTCCAAATTTTAATCCGTTTGAACCGGTGGAAAGATTTTATTTTTCTGATCATTTTATTTTAAATGGTCATAATTAAATTTTGACTTTAGAACTTTCGTTGATTAGCCATATGAAAGTTGTATAATCAAATATCTTTTAAGGCTAATCAATGAAAGCCGTAGAGTTAAAATTTAATTATGACCATATAGGATAAAATGATTAAAAAACTAAAATCTTTCTATTGGTTCAAACAGATTGAAATTTGGAACAATAATTAAAGTAAAAATTTTAAAACAGTGAATTTTGATACTTTTTTCGTCTTTAGTGAATTTTTTTTACTTTCAGTCGTAATTATATACTTTTTAGACTTCTCTCGTCGTGACGGATAATTAATTCAAAAAATATCCCTCGATTCTAAAATAAAACGATTAAATTACAAACAAAACAAAAAATAATAGTACAAGAATGAGGCATTTCCTATACCATTACCATCATTAGGTAATCAATTCCAGATACGTGATTTATCCGTCATTATCACAAGCTAGTCAAAACCCTGCTGCACCCTATCATATCCTCTCATGTGGCACGCCGACTCTTCATGTCTCCACTTTTCTTCCTGTGTTTTTTGATCCAATCAACGCCGACTGCAGTTAACGCGAGCAAGCTGGGCAACAACCACGCACGTGGAGGTAGGATAGAGCATTCCTCTCATTCCCCCTTCCGTTGTACACTCCACGCGCATGGAGGTAGAAGACAGCATTCCCTCATTAATATTATCCCCTCATTCCCCCCCCCCCTAAATTGACTGTTAAGAATATATTTTGATAATTAATACCTGTTAAGGACAAATTAAGAACATTTGTTAATGCTGAAAATATCTTTAGTGGGTATTAATTATCAAAACACGTTTTCAGCCACCATTTTCCCTTGATATTAACCCATGATTAGAGTCAAAAATTGCTGACAGGAAAAAGTCATCAAAATTGAGATCAATATGGTAATAATGTTGAAACTTTAACAAAAAGATAAAAGCTGTTTTAGCATTAATATACAAAAATAAATAACCAAGAAAATTGTTTGATAAATTTTTTTTTTTTGTTCATAATGTGAACCATTTTCAAAGAGAGACAAGTAATTTGAGAAGGGAATAACTGTTTTAATTCCTTAAGGAAATAATCTTTGCATTTGAGCCCCAACCCCAAAGATGGGGTGGGTGGTTGTAATTTTGTTCTCCTATATATTTCCCTACTACCTCCATCACATAAAGATTAGTGGTCTGCAAAATGACAATTTTTTGGGAATAAAGGGACCACATTTCTGCTTACATACGGGTCCACCACAACAAATAAAATTTTACTCCTATCTGGCCCGCCCACTAAAACATAACGGGATGGAAAATCGCGTATCGCGGCCTTGCAGCTTTGACCACAGGAAATCTCAACCGTCGTGTTTTTTTAGGAAATAATTTTCACAACCTCTTGTTTGATATTTCCACTTTTTTTTTTTTTTTTTTGTCAATCGGTAGGAGAGGATAGGGGACAGGGTGTTGCAATTTGCAACGATAAGACTCGAACCCAAGCATTTTACCTGGTAAGGAAGTGGCACAACCACTGAAAAACGAAAAAGGAAGTATACAATCAAAAAAAGGAGCGTGAAAATCACTCGCTTTTCTAAACATTAAAAATTTTTACAGGTTGCCCCACTAAAAAGGAAGGAAAATTTGCAACCTGGAACTAAAGGTTATCATTTACCCCGAAGGCCTGCTACCCGCCCGGCCCATCGGGCTTTTACCTGGCCCGAGCCCGTGAAAGGGGCGGGCCGGCCCGGCTCGTAATTTGTAATGGACGGGCTTGGGCCTACGAATTTTTACTCGGCTTGCCCGTAGGCCCGGCCCGTTAGCCCGCCCGTGGTACCTGCCCAATAGCCTGCCCACGGGCCCACCCATTAGCCTAAAATCCTACAAAATCCTTTCTTTTTTCCCTTGTCCAAGGAAATTTAAGCCCGCTCGGCTTTTGGCCCGCTTGTTGGCCCGCTAGCTCTACGGGGCTTGGGTTTCAATTTATGGTAGGTAGCCTGACCCGCCTGATTGACCCAACCCGTGGACGGACTTGGGTAGTGACTTGGCAGACTGGGCCGGCCTAGCCCAATGATGACGCTTAACTGGAACCACAAATAACTGAGTAGGAGCATTTTGCAAGACATGATATGCAATTTTCTTTTGCTGCATTTCTTGTTTTTTCTTTTGCTGCATTTCTTGTAGTTGGTCCTGTGTTGGAAACTTGGATGATGTTTGATATTACTCTGTGATTCAGTTGCGGCTCAATACTTTTGGGGCAGACTCGAGGGCTCTTCTGCCTTGAAGGGGCAGTGGCCCCTACCCACACCTCAAAACTGTATCGTTTTGAGGCCATTGAGAGTCCGTTCCAGAACTCCTTCTTAAAAAATAAGTACTTGTTTCACATTTTCAAACTCAAAAATAATGCAAATGAAAATGAATTTTTTAATTTTTTTTACACCGTATTAAAGATTTTATTGAGATCTTTCAAACAAAATCCATATTGCATATTTTTAGATTTTAATAAACCCATCATTTTTTAACTTGAAATTGCCTTCTTATAAAATAAGGACTTTTTTTACGTTCCGGAACGGGGCCTGATGGTTCCCCCTTTTGCTCTCCTTTCTCCTATTTGGTACTCTGTAAATAGGGCAACTGTCAAAGACGGAACCAGAATTTTACCCCAACAGTGGCGAAATGTATACTAAAAAAAATCTAGTAGTGGCAAGACTATATAAATTTGGCATAATTTTTTTTTACATATAATAATTGCATTTTCTAAAATTCTTGTCGCGGATCCCATCCTTGGCAACTACTGCAAGTTCAAATGTCAAAAGGGAATACTAGATATTATAGCAATTCTTTTTTATATTATTTTTCATTTCTCTCTCCTAATTTCTCTTATATTATTTAATAGTCTCAAAAAATTAAGTAGTCCAATTTTCAATCCGTTTGAACTGGTGTAAAAATCTTATTTGTTTGATCATTTTATTTTAAAGGATCATACTAACGGCTCATTTGGTTCTAAAGGATCATGGGCATGTGTATTGGTTTTAAAATAAATTTTTGAGCGACTCTTGGAGGAAAAATCATTGAAATTGAATAATTTTAAGTACTTCATCCAATTGTCCATTTTTTGTTCTATATTAAGGATCCTAAATTTTAATAAAAAAAATTTGAAGAAAAGCTAGATAATTGGATCAAGTATTCACAATTATTTGATCAAGTTGTTTTAAGTAAAGGCCACCTGAAAATTTATTTTAAATTTTATGAACGAATCGAATCATTTTTGTAGGATCCGAGAGGTGAGCCCCTCACATACCAACAGGTACCCAAAGGTTTGGGTCTAGAGCAAAATTGGCCATGAGCTAAAACTTGTATTGCGACAACTTTAAAGCTCTAAGGCCCCATTTGATAACAGTGATAGATAGATGAGATTCGTAAAGGGATGAGATTATGATTGGGATTCATCAGGAGATGGGATTGGTAATGAGAAGGGATTGATAATAAGTATATTTGTTTGGAATGAGATTAGATGATGAGATTATTAATATCATGTTTGTTCGATATGGGATTAAATGATGGGATTGAATTGATAGAAGAAATTGGAAATAAGAAGGGATTGGAAATGAGAAGGGGTTGGGTTCGGACTATGAATATCATGCCCCCCGGGGTATTGCTAATACCCCCTCATCCCCTGCTTCCCAGTCCTAAGGACTAGTAATCCCAACTCATTTTTTTATTACCAAACACATTATTAGTAGTCTCATAGAATTGGTAATGCAATCCTAAGAATTAATATGGTTATCAAACGGGGCCTAAAATCTTTGAATTTCAGGAGGCGTTCGTACTTTTGCACCTCCAATTCAACACAAGGGCCTTGTTTGAAAAAAGTTCCGATTTAAACGCCTCAAAAGTCATGGACTGAGCTAAAGCTAAAGTTAGGATATGAGCCCCGCGCAACTTCGTGGAAACCGGTAATTGGCGAAAAGATTACCGTGTGTGCATGACATAATAAGACGTGACATCATCCATATATGTTAACAAAGTCGGCCCTGAGTTAAAACTTGTGTTGCAGTCGTTTTAGACCTCCAAATTTTGAATTTCAAGAGCCTTTCCTACTTTTTTACCTTCTATAATAGTCCATAAAAAATGCCTCATTTTTTATTTTTTCTTTAAGCCCCTGAAAAGTCAGGACTGGTTGTGATGTTGCGTGGGAGGTTGTGGGGGTCAAATTTTTTTTGGATACTGGGTGGGTACGACGTGACCGTGCCGACGTAGTGTCAGCTAGGCCCATCCAGCCCGACAAAAAGTGTGTTAGACGGTTCAGCTTGAAACTCTCTCTCTCCTATCACACCACCACTCTCTCTTCTTTTTCTCTCTCTAAATTTAAACAATCTAAAACCGAAATGGACGATCTGAATGCACCGAGACAACACTACCTGATACCCATCAGGCACTGGAAAATATCTCGGGGTTGCCTATAAATACGAGAGGACTTTGCTCCTCCCCAACACGCCCATGGAGATCCTATAGACAGCAAGTCTCTCGAGTTGAGATTAAAAATCTTGCTTAGTACACTTTGGGGGAAACCCCGAGTGAACCCCTTAAAATCCTCTACGACGCCAGGGCCAGCGAGGTTTTGAGCCTTGCTTCGCCTCTCTCTCTCTCTCTCTCCCTCCCTCTGTCACTCACTCTCTTTCTCTCTCTCACGCACGCTGGGTCTGGAAACACACGAACTGGAAATTGAACTCTCACACACACGCTGGGTCTGGAAACACACGAACTGAAAATTGAACTCGACGGTGTGGTGTATTTCTGTGGGTTTGTGGGTTTTCAACGGTGAAATCAAAATCAAAATCGACGGCAACGGTGAAATCGACGGTGGGTTTGTGGTTTGTGGGTTTTCGATTTTGTGGATTTTTGGGTTTTCGACGGGGTTGTGGGTTTGTGGATTTTTGGGTTTTCGACTGGTCAGAAATCGGAATGTATAACCTTGACCTGCGCCTTGTCGTCCCAGCACTAATCAACCTCACCCTCTTCCTCCTCCAACCCCACCAAGCTGGAAACCCCACTAACTTGAACATCAAAATGAACATGAACTTGAACAGCTGGTTCTTTTTCATTGTGGTTATAATACTCTTCCTTACCACCTCAGTCCAGCTTCCTCTTTCCGTGACCGCGGAGCGTATCCGTGTTCGACCCGGAGACTTCTCTTTCTCCGTGGCTATTTTGCTCTTGGGGTCTGTTTCTCTGTCGCAACCCCTTTTTTGGTTCGGTTATATAGTCACCATTGGTCTCTCTCCTTGGCACGGTTTTCTTTTCCAATTGTTGGGGGGATTTCTGTTCTGGATTTGGTATGGCTTACGTGGAATTCCTGTTCTCATTATCACTTGTATTCTCCAGAACCATCAACAAGATGAAACAGAAACTGGTCCTCCTCAAGCTGTAGTTGTAGCTGATGACATAGGATCAGGAAACCAAATATTCCTCGACCAACCTACCTCAGAGCCTGATACTATTCTTGTTGTGGAGCCTTGAGACATGGACTCGGATCCTCTGTCCGCCTTTACCTCTCTCTCTCTCTCTCTCTCTCTCACCCAGATCCCCAATCTACTCCGGACGTTGACCCAAAAAATCCTTTTTCTAAAATCACAATTTTTGTGTTATAAAAACACACCCACATGTATAATTGCAGAAATTCAGAACCAAAACCGAGCATACACTATTTGTTCATGAGAGAAAGGTTGGCTGCATACCAAGACAAGGCAGTATGGAAATTTAAGAGACATGGGATTTTCGGAAAATTGAAAAGAGATGGGGATGTAGACGAGATAGAATTAAATGGAGGGGATGCATAATGGAAGAGAGAGAGAGATATATATATGAAACCATGCGCAAGTTTGACGAAGGGCTGACATTTTCTAAGGGACACATGGCGACCTAACAGTAAAGGGACAAAGATGGGAACAGGTTAAGTGGGACAGAGGATCCGAGTCTGAGGTGCGCATAGGTTTTCGTTTAGGGAATGGACCATCTCCAAGTTTCGGCCCATTTGGGGTCATTTTCGAGCTCAAAACAATGATCTAAATAGTTCTTATTTTAGAACTCATTGAGAAAATGTCCCAAATCCAAAAAGTACCTAAAACAGGCTGAAGCTTGACCCATTTATAGTACTGGAGATGATTCAATTCCTTTTGTTTATTTGTGTATTCACCTATTTGGTCTTATTCACCTATTTGGTCTGTATCTTGTTTTCTTTTGATTTCTCTATTTGAGACAATTTATGACTATATTTGGACTGCGACTCTAAAATCTTCGAAAGACAAAAAATTGCGGGACAAGATGGTCCAACTTAGTTTGACTATATTGACGTATGCTATGTTCAGTTTATTTTACTAGTATGTGCATTCGAGATTGGAGGATGGTGATGTGCATTGCACCATGCACAGAGCACACCCCCGATCCATATATTTGTGTTTTGAAATATAGTTGCAGAGAACCTCAACAATTCCATGCTCATACATGTTATATTTCTTAAAATAGACAATTAGATATAATCAAATTTGGTACTACTATTTTTTTTGAAGGGTAATGTTCATTGCCAATATCAATAAAGATTTAGAAGATCAATTTACAGAGAGAATCACATAAGCGGGAAACAAATCCCAAATACAAGCATCAAATCTCCAAAAATCAAAACCCTAGATTACAATAAGTAGAAGAACACGATAGAGACCCGAGCAGTTGACTCGCGAGACGGAGACATGCTAAGCCAAGAAAGGGACGTTGCCATTGCTGAGTCATGTGAGCTACTATTATATTCAAATTTCCAAAAGATACTCACTTTGTTTGGTTCAACATTCCAAAAGTTACTTTCAACTCTCGACACAGTTTTCAATAAATCTTTCTCTCTATCTCTCTCCACTCATTACCACTCCAACTCTCAAAAATAACTTTCTAAATGTTAAACCAATCGGGGTCACTATATCTGAAAGAACATTGGGGCCTTGGCTTTCCTCACGTGGATCCGTCTTTGAATTGGAAATTTTCATGATCGTCACAACGTGTCGAACCTGCGCTGAACTGGACCCACATGATTCTTAAGTGGTCCCCCTAGACCGTCATTGCCGTCAAGCAATCGACTCAACTCACCACTTTGCCTTACTGCTTTAGCGTAATTATTTACTCCAATTTAATTGGCAGCTTCCTGGAAACCCGGAGCCGTAAAATTATGGGTACACCATTTGATGTACACATATATCAGCTATTATGGGATCAGCTCAGGAATGTCATATAAATGATCGGATTCGCTAACTTTTTCAAAGCATTTTTTTAAGCATCTTTGTAATAAATCAACTGATAAATACTTGATCGATTCTACGCTGAATTTGCTGACCAAAAAAGAATGTTTTAAAAAAAATTGAGTTGCTCCGATCATTTGTATGAAATTTCTAAGTGGGTCTCATAGGAGGGAGTGTACACCCAGTTATCATAATTCATATGGTAGTGTATCAGTCAAAATGTATAACCTTGAGTCACCTGCGGGTTTGTTCTCATCAATATAGGAACTACGCAAAAAAATTCAATGCTCTTAGAACACCGCTATGTGGTGCCCATTTTATCACATTTGTGTGGTTCCTATAACAAAGTACTCCTATATACCTCAAAGTGTGTGGAGGCCTTGTAAATGTGTGATAGAGAAGAATTTACCGCAACATTATGCCCTAGGACATGAAATAATTACTCAAGGAAATATATGTCCGTCCAATAAGTTTCATTGTATATTTCGCTCTACGGCCACGGATGGGTTGTCCTATTCTAGGGGGCTAGGAAGTCTAAAACAATTTAAAATTTGTTTGGTTTAAAGTAGTACTCTAGGGTTGTCCACATATGCAAATCGCATTTTTTTTCTGCTGATTTTGTCACTTCCTTAATTGTTAACATCACTATTTTACCAAAAATACACTTACAGGGAAGTGGCGTTAACAAAAAACGAGAGTGGCAAAATCATTTTCTTTTTCTTTTGAACTGAATAGCTTATCCAATATAAGCTCAAATTTGGACACGAAATGCAATACTTAAAGAAAAAGAGACCCACAGCAAAAGACCTTTTCCAAACAAGGGAGGGATAGCATTATCCAATATTAAAATCTTCAGATTTCAAGTTGCAAAACTCAAACTGAATAGAAATTAGGGTGGCTTAGAGGACTGGATAATTTTTCCTTATGGAGGTGTGTGTAGGGAGAGAGAGGGGGGCCGGAGAGAGAAAAAGTAAGACCCTGTTCTATTTGAGTTTTAGGAAAATATTAAAATGTAATAAGTGGAGAGAGAGCAAGCCAAAACCTACCCCTAACAAGTTGTTGGATAATATCCCACCTCAGCTTTCTTCTTTGTGACTTTCGACCACTTTCTTCTTGTCGGTCAAGAAAAGATAAGCATAAATAAGTAGATCTCAATCCCTTGAGAGAGAAAAGTAGAAATAGGAAATTCCAATGCTATAAACCACATCAAGATCCAGATCATTACTTGAAGCTTGAAGTCATCAATCCCTGTCACTTGTTGTCCCAACAGGGGAAATTGAATCTCTTTCCTTTCCGTTTTTTTATATTGACTGCACGTATGATCTTTTTTGGCTTCTTTCCAAAGCTGTCAGATCACCATAGGACATTTTCCAATCGGCGATTCCTACTATTTCATTATTGACAGAAATCCTTCTCTTCCTTATGGTCTGCCTCTACTTCATAACCTACTTTCAATAAGGGATAGATTCGATTTTCTTTCTTTGAGTTGGGGGCGGAATCCGGGAGGGACTTAACAGAGAAAATTTATTGAAAATTTTGTGCAAAGATTTTGAGTACCTCGAACGAACAAGTCCAATGTCAAGTCGAATCAAAATCCCAATGAAAAAAGTGACCCACAGCCAACGTTTGCCCAAACTTTTTTCCTTTTCCTTCTTGAAATTTATTTTTATTATCTGGGTGTTCTTCTCTTTCGCCCGACAATTAACTATATTTAATATGGAGTTTTTTAAGCCTAGTAAGGGGATTACAAAAACATAAAAAAGAGGTCATTAAAAGTGAAAATGGAGTTTTCTAAGCCTAGTTTTGTCTTTTGACTCTTTACTAAACCTTTTTCCAAAGGTATTACAGTTATGTTGCTATACATATGTTGGATTTAGCTAATTAAATAGATGTGCTTTTTTGGTCAAAATATGAGTGAGAAAGCAGCAGAATATATTAAGTGAATAGAAAACTTGATTAGTTGGTTAAACTAACAATTTGAGAGTACTCACATAATAACCAACTTGGTGTATGCCTCCCCAAACATGGCATTAGAGCTTTGTTGTCAATCCACTTCAGTTTAATGGCACCACTAGTGATCCTATTGTGCCCTGAGCCAGTGGTGGGCCCAGAATTTACGCAAGCCAGGGGCACAAACCTTTAAGGGAAAAAAAAATAATCACGATTATGTGGAACAAAATTAAAACATCCCTCATTGCGTAAAAAAGAAGTAATTTAATAAAAGACCAATTTTTTTTTCAAACAATCAAAAGATACATCAAGAGCTCTAATCTATTTGCAAAAAGAATTACTAATAGCAAGTCGAATTTTATGGGGCCGGATTCCGTCCATTTCTTACTGACCTGTTTGGTCCATTTGGTGCATCCGGGCCGTCCAAAAGTGTTTTGGATGGCCCAGATTTAAAGAGGGTGTTTTTGTTTTTTTTTAAAAAAATACCTCTTTAAACTTAGGCTGTCCAAAATATTTTTGAATGGCTCGGATGAACCAAATAGACCGAACTAATCAATAGGCAAATTGACTGGATCCAATCCCAAATTTTATTTAGCCACACTTCAACAATTAAGGTTGACAATACGTCCCATGAAGTTTCTAGGTTAAAATTTTTTGTAAGTTCTAAACTAACATTAAAAACCCTTTAGATTTCAAGTTGCAAAACTCAATCGATCCGAATAGAAATTATTGGGTGGCTTAGAGGCACTGGATAATTTTTCCTTACAGAGGTGTGTGTAGGGATAGAACGAGGGGGAGAACAATCTAAAAATTGATGGAGGGACTCCAAAACGACGTCGTTTTGTTTAAATGTCAAGTTTAGTTTTGGAGCCCCTTCATCAACTTTTGGAGTGTCAAAATCACAATCCAAAAAGTAAATGTCAAGTTCAATCAAAATTCCTTATACGCGTATATGGATAGAGAGAGAAGTAGATTTCCAAAAATGTACTCCAGCTTGTAAAACACATAATAGGGGGAAAAACTACAGCTGGTAAAGGGTGAGTGGGGGCACGTGACAACACGTACCTCATCTTAGGTCCGCCTTTGCCTGGGCTCAACAAGCCCCCAATTTCGGCCAGCGTTTTACAGCACTAATAATAAAACAGTTTCACATGCTAAAAATCCTTTGTAGACAGCGTTCTACGCGTAGTTCGGTAAATTTTGAACTGCAAAACAATCGGTGCTATACACGGGCAAAAAATTTACGCATTCATACAGTTTGTGTATTTTTTCTTTTGGAAGGCAGATCTTATATTAGAAATCCAAATGGACCAAAGAGCGAAGCTCCGATGGAAGATTACATGGGAAAATAAAAGATAATAGCCCACGCCTACTTTTGCTACCACATTGTGCGATTGAAAAGGTCAAAAATATTTGAAAATTGAACCTTATAAAATTATTTTTTTTACCTTTTTTGCTCTAACCTACTACTTTTGACGCATTCATGCAGTTTGTCCATATATGGGCCCTTCAAAGTTCCAACTACTTTTGACAAAAGTTATGTTGATACTCCGTAATATTCTTGAGTGATACCTTTTTTGCTCTAACCTAAAAAGGATGGAGGCGGGGCAACCAGATGTAGCTACTCTCCCTCTCTCTTTTTTTGGCATGACCATAAAAACTCTAAATCCAGGGCGGATCCCGGGAGAGATCAAATAGCCATAGCAACTATCGCCCCATCAAAAATTAGTGGGCCAAAGCTGAACATAAAAGGACCAAATTCGATAGGAGTGCCGCTGGCACAATCCAAACTTGGTACCTCCTACATCATCTAATTAAATCCAAAGGGAGTAAGCCTTGACCAACTAGGCTATCACCCCTAATGGTGTGAGTGATAGCACCTTAGAAGAATCATACGTGGAAATTCCGTTTGACCCAAAAAAAACAGAAGAAGAAGAATCATACGTCTCCCTTGCTCTTATCATCAACCAGTACTTGTTCCTCGAAATAGTGCGAAAAATTACATTAATTTATTTATTTTACAAAGACAAACGTGCCATTTAAGCTTTCTCATAGCTGAAAGAGTGGATTCTTCTTCTTTTGAGCTGCTCAAGCCTTTTTCTCTGCCTTTTCTTCTCAGGCGCGAAGATGTATTATTAGTGGTTCGTAGATCAAAATAAGCCAACTGACTTTTGTTTTTGTTCGTATTATTGTTATTTTTTTGCAATTGTCAGTTTTGGATCTAATTTTTATGTACTATTAACTCATCTCGATTTTAGGAATTGGAAAAGTAAAAGATTATAATCGAAGGTCATAATTGAGTAAACACAGAAAAAATAAGTCAAAAGGACAGATTGTTTTGGCTTATTTTTGTTTTAATTCAAAAAATTAGAGTTTGGGCCATAAATTTTTACTTTTCCGATTCTTAACATCTAGATGAGTTAATAATCCACAAAATTTTATGCAAAAGTAAAAAAGCAAAAAAAAAAAATTGAATAAAAACAAAAAATGAAGTAAATTACTTGGCTTATTTTTTTAATTCCAAAACCACGGTCATATCTGGTCATTGTTTTCAGGTAATCCATACTAAAAGGTCAGCACAGTTTACCTTCATAAATTTCCATATTTCATGCTTCAGATGCGTAATCGGCTAAGAACTCATCCATATTCTCCTGCCTAACAAAGTGTGTTGTGCTAAAGAATGAAAATCTAACAGTCGTATTTCGATATATGCGTACACAAATGTGACGGAACCACATTTAGGGGCCCACCATAATTCTTATCTCAATCTGTTAGTCGCACACATGAATCCCAAGTAATCAGGTGGTGCCCGCTCGGCGCATTCGAGCCGTCCATTTCAGTAGTTGACGGCTCAGATTTGGAGAAAAAAATTAGGAGATCGCGAGAGTGATGGGATGAGAGGAGAGTGATGATTTTAATCTAACCTGTTCAACACACTTTTGGACGGCCCGAATGGATTGCTTAGACACCACTTGGGTATGGCCACATGATACCCACCCAGTACCCAAACATTTCTCCATGCGAAGCCCATCACAAAGGTAAGTGGTCAAAAAAGTTGTGCTTACGGTACTTCACTTTGATGGTGTCGTAGAAAAACCATTGCAAGTTGTAAAAGAAAACTTAGTTAATTATGAGAACACACAAATGCTAGGTAGAAGAAAACTCGATGGGATTGAACCTTACCCCATGACGAGGTTGTGGCATGTAAAGAAAGAATCACATTTTTTACTGGACGGATCCGGGAATATAGTTTAGTGGGGCACCTAACAATCATAATGGCGAAAGTTCATTTTTTGTAGTCAACCATAATAAGATCGTATAAAATTAAGGCATGCATTGCTAACTGCAAAAGTATATAATGCATATTTTAAGTTAAATTAGATAAAAATGAGCACAAAATCTCATACAGTATTTTTAAACGAAACGAGAGGAACTGGATATTTGGGGTAAAGGCATGCAAAAGAAGAAAATAAAAGGAATACAATATATAAAAATACCTATATAATAAAAAATATATATTATAGCCATTTGTTAAACGGTTGCTTCTACTGATACATAGGGAGATCACTAATGGATTTTTGAAACAAACCTTGCTAACTACACATACATCTGTGCACAGATTTTGTTGTGGGGCCCACCATGGGTCCCCACAAATGACCTGAGCCGTTCATTAGATGTAAAATATTTTTTTCAAGAGTTCCCGTAAAAAATCTGCTCAATCTAATATCTAAAAGTGCTTGATCCAATCATCTAAATTTTCTTTTAGATTTCCGGGTAATGAAAATTAGATGATTAGATCAAGCACCTATAAGTATTGGATTGAGCTGATTTTTTACAGAGACCCTTGAAAAAATATTTTACATTTAATGAACAGCTCGGATCATTTGTGTGGGAAAATCTGTGCATAGATGTATGTGTGGACAGATTTATCGTTCTGAAACTCTTCTCCAACTTCATCGAACATCTTCAAAAGTAACTATGCCTGCACATGCACAAGCAAATATTTATAACAGAAAATTGATGTATGATATTGTAATTCGTGTGTCCGTAGTTAATTCAGGATGAAAGGCAGTTGCTAGCAAGTTTCCTTGCTTCACAGTCACGATTGCTTTTTCTTCCGAATCAGTACTTCCTGAAGCATAGCAACAGTTAGTTGTGTTGTGAGCTGATGCTATATATGATGCACAAGAAAGTGTCCGTATGTTTCGAAAAGTCACAAACATTCAACACTGTCTTTTTCAGTCGTTGTTTAATTTCAGGTAGTCCATGCTTGAATGTGAGCGCAGTTTGCCTCCTTCATGTCCCTATTTCATACTTAACATATGTAATCTTCGAAATATTGATCCGTATCTCATGCTTAATCGGAGGGTTGTGCCAAGGAGTCTTGTTGAAATTTTGTACAGTTATAAAATTGCCAAATTTAAAAGATACAGTAATAAGTTTTATTTGAGAGATGCATGTGTTTTTACCAAGAGGTGTGCCTTCTAGTTTTAAATGAAAATGTATTTATTAGAGAGGCATCTCAAATATCTAAAAGGTGGGACCTTTTTACTGTAGAATGAAAAGGCATATTATTTTGAATTCAAGGGACATTACTCTATTTGAAATGGAGAAATGTATTTGAGTTCTATAAATCCGAAAATTCGTTGGCCCACGGCTTGTGCTTGAGTTCTGTGGTCTTTCTGAGAATATGGTTGGAAATTGATTTGGGTTCTGGGCAGAAACCCCTAAATAACAAACTTGGGCTGTGGTTGGGCTTAGACTTCTTAAGTGTAAAATTTATTACTTCAATTGGGCTTGGGCTTAGGTTAAGCCCGAAACTATTTTGGTAGCCAAATAGTGAGTCAAGCCCTTGTACAATTATCTTCAGATGGATAAGCATTTTGAGCTGGGATGCTTCCCGTTGCACCAACAAATTTTAGGTTTTGTTTGGAACTTGAGAAAAGAAATGAAAAAGAAGGAAAATAATTAAGAGGAAAATGCGAGGGAGGGTTAAAGAGAAATTAGGGTAAAATTCGTAGTTGTGATTTTCCCTTTTCTTTCTTTAAAAACCAAACAAGGGAAGAGAATTTTCTCTTATTTTCCACGATCTTTTTACAAGTTTCAAACACACCCATAATTTCAAAGTAGATTGAGCCTCCCCCTATACTCCTTCAATGTGTGTTTTTTGTTCCCTGATTATTGCCTATAAAAGGGAGCTTCTTCTTCCATTTCTAGACGAGGATTGATACAGTACATGAAATTGTTCCATGAAAGAGAACATGAAAGGAAAATCAACTGTTCAGATTCATAGTTTCATGTTTACTGTGAATTTGAACCATTGATTTTCCTTTCATGTTCCTTTTCATGAAACAATTTCATGTATCCTAACATTTTCCTTTCTAGTTACACCCAAAAAAAAAAAAGAGTCAGTACTAACGTACTCTTCCCTCTTCACTTTCAAGTTCTTCTTCATCTTCTAGTTATAGAGTTTTGTTTTTAAGTGAAAGCAACAAACATAGTTCGGTTAGCCGAAAAATTTTAGTACTGTGCCATTAGAGTTATTTAACAGTTGTATTCTGGGAGACGGACGCCGACGATAACCTCTACCACCCCAGTGAGGTGGCCAATCTATTTTAAGAGTGACACACGGGACTCAGTTTGAATTTCCCAATTCTGTTTAATCAAGTTTACAATTATAGTTTTCCCTGTAACTATTTCCTTTTGTTTTTGTTTCTAACAACATATTATTGTTGGTGTCTGCATATACAAGTACTTTGTTGAAAACATGTGTGAAAGAATTGAATCCCACATCAGACAAATAGAAAAATAATTTGTCCTTATAATGCTTAGCCTTTTACGTGGATATGGGTCATTCAATATTAATTAGGTTTAGGTGATGTGGTCTGGACTTCCGTGGATACTCCCCAACAGATTGGGCTTACGCGAATATGCGAAGACCTTAGACAGATCAGACTCCTAGCATGCTTACCTATGCATTTATAGGTGTGGGTTATTTCAAAAAGAAACTTTTCTATTGGTTAGAGCCGACTCATATATTTTGAAGGCACGAAGTGAATTTCCTATATTGAGCCTCTTACATATTCATAAATTTTTAAAAAAATGATAAAAGTACAAAAATAACAACAAAAAAAAAATCAAACTAAAAGAATACAATTATGACAATATATAAAAAGCTATTATTGCAAGAATTTTTGAAGAAAATAAGATACAATTGTGTTTTTATTTAGAAACATTCTAATCTTAATACGTAAATTACATTACAGTGGGACCTCAGCCGGAAGCGGCCGCTTCCCCGGCTTACCCCATGAGCTGGCCTTGGCTAGATTCACCAAGCTCTGAATTTTCTAAGGCCCCATCCCCGAAAGGGAAATATGTACTTATTTTTTAAAAAGGTAATTTCAAGCTCAAAAATTATGTGCTTACGCAAATAATTTTTCTATCAATATGAATTTTGTTTTATAGATCTAGTTAAAATATTTTATACGGTGAAAAAAATTTGAAAAATTATTTTTCATTTATATTATTTTTAAGTTTAAAAATGTGAAATAAATATTTATTTTTTAAGAATGTATTCTGGAACGTAGTCTAATTCCTAGCGGTGGCACAGGCACTCTTTTGGTTTTGGTGTCTTGTGCAACGTCATGCGATGGGGCTTTGGTATCTCTCTCATTTGGCTACATTCTACGCTAACCAATCCTACTGCCTCTCTTCTAGCTAGCCGTTGCATATATATTTAGTTTCACATAGACATTTTTTAAGGAAATTGAATTCTGCACTTATTTTTTTGATATCTACATTCCTTTTTTTTGACAGTAATTCTACAAACTAATTTTGTATCTTGTCAATTTTTTTGATCCGTGTATCTTATCATTGTTGATTTGTCAAATATATGTAACATATTAGTCCAGTTCAAGACAGGACGTCCGGATTTTGTGTTAGGTCTGGACCACTACTCAACCGTTGGACTGTGTTTTCAATGGTTCTGATCTGCGGAAGATTTAAAGCATTTATGACCGGTCATAAATCTTCCACAAATTCGGATCATGAAAAACACAATTCAACAACATAGAACAAAAATCCAGACCTAACAAAAAATTTGGGGGTCCTGAATTGATTCTCAATGTGTAACATATATATGTGCGTGGTGCACAAGTGCTTATCACCTTTGATCCGAATGTTCGTCCACACGTAAATGTTTGTAAGGGTGGGTACTTTTTTCCTTGGCATTTGGAATCTTTTAATCTGGTGCGGAACCTAGCAAAGACACAATAATGGCTTTTTGGATCTGGTGGGTAACTTTTGGCTTTTCTGACCGGTGGGTAAGACTTGAGGGAAAACTTTG
>BPLS01027419.1:11751-35942 GCA_019656275.1 Rhododendron kiyosumense
GGGGGGGGGGGGGGGAGAGGAGGCGGCGGCCTCCCCCCCCAACGGCAGCCAGAGATGGGTTTTCCTGGAGAGGGGATTTTTTTCTAGAGAGAGAGAAAACAGGAGCGTGTTATAAGCCAGAGATGGGTTTTCCTGGAGAGGGGATTTTTTTCTAGAGAGAGAGAAAACAGGAGCGTGATTAATGCTTTGAAACCCTATAAAACCAATCTTTTCCCCTACTGACTTCGGCAGCTTTTTGAAAAGGAAAAAAAGAATTAAGAACGGGGTCGGCAGCTTTTGGGATTCGGTTTTTGCCACGGACGAAACAGCGGCTGCCGTGAACAAAGAACGGGGCGACGTCCGGAGTAATTCTTTTACAGTTTCAGACTTACATTCATTCAGAGTTTTCTTTTCCTTTCAAGTATTTTTATGCTTTGTTCAATTACTCGCACTCCGGTAACTAGTTTTAATTTCTGTTCTTTATAAAAGTTATTCCCTTATTTTGATTAGTTGATATTTTTCTGTTTATTTTTATCTCGCGCAATAGAAGCATGTTTCAAGTTAGGGCTTCTTTTGTTTCATGCATAATGATTAATGAGTAGTCGTTTAGGTAGGGTCGCGAGGTGATTAACACACCGTGGCCAGTTCGGACACTGCTTCTATTTTCAAACAATGTACAGATGATTTTTGATTGGAAAAAAATACTTCCCGCGGACGAATCCGGGCATTGTCGGAGCCTATGTGAACGGGGGAATGGGGGTCCAAAACTCATTCTTCGCTGCGCATGGGTATACGGCGACCACAGGGTCTCGCATCTTGCGGGGTATCTTTTTATATCTGGAATTAAATGTTCTTGAGAACTCCAAATAGAGCAGGTTGATCCGAACTAGTTACAAGTGTTATGAACCTCACGACCGTACATCCTTTTAATTATCTGAAAAGTTTAATTATTTCGTAAGTTCTTTTAATCTCAACAAATCAACAAGGGGTGGCTACCTAAGAGCCCATTTAAATTATAACAACCCGAGATTCCACAGCACACACTTCACCGTCCTTAGTGGATTCGACTCCGGACTTACCGGATATTATGCTGCGTCGGTCTCAGCCCTACGCTTGGGGCAACCCATTATATTAGGTCTAGAAATCGATCAAGCATGAACAATATCAATGCCGAAAACACATGCAGAGATAAATGCCCCACGATGGTAATGTTGCTACACTCGCTCACCGGAACTCTCAAACATTCCATGAAAAAGCGTTTGGTGAACTATGTGGGACCGAAACAAAGGCCACCACGCACCAATAAAAAATAACGCTCACAAGAATAAACAACACGACAAAACAATCACGATTTCACAATATGAACAACAATAATATTAAATATGCATGAACAAGAGTAGATAACATGCACGAGATCCATTAAGGACTTGAAAAAGCTTATAATGACCGTGGTTCCGAACAAAAGAGAGAGACATGCAAAATTAAGTGGCGGCCTATAGTAGCGCAAGGTCATCTACCCAGATTGGCTGCCACCTTACCCCTTAGCTACCAACCATGCACCCATTTGTGCCAACCAAACCATGTCCAACAAGAAAATTAAACATCTACAACTAAATTAGTACAAACCCAAATACTAGAAAACTAAACAAAGTCCATCAACACTGAAAAATATGAAATAACACCACCAAATAACACCACCACCACCTAGCATCAGCATCATGGATATCCCAGCTCAATCTGAATCGCACCCAGCAAAATCATCACTAACCTCCAAGTCTGGAAACTGAGGCGGCTGATAAAGAGCCGAGGATTGCCCAGTTATTATGATGTGCCAGTAGGTGTTGATTCTTTCCAACTTGTCTCAACTCCCTTTTATTCTGCATTTTCTGTTTTTTTTTTTTTACTTTTCTTTCTCCTTTCTCTTTTTTTTTTTTTTTTGACTACGCTTTATGACTTAAAAGTTAGATTTCGTTCAAAATATGACACCCATCAACACTTCTTCTTTTTCACTTCTGATGACAACGATGCTCCAAATCCAATGCAATAAGACACCCATGATGCACAAAGCTAGACCCCTCAACTACAATCCAACCCATACACCGGTTTCCTAGGCTAGACTCAGGAACTGACTCGGACTGGTTTAAAATTGGTCAATGGGACTCATATGTGGTCTAATCATGCAAAAATGCCTTGTCTCATCCCTTATGCACGTTACCAATTCTCACAAATGCATGAAAAATATCTCGCTACTCACTTGTGAAACAAAAACCTACTATTCTTTGCAAATGCGAGAAAAAGAAAACAAAGAATATGGGAATGTTTATCAGGATGCACTATTAACTACGTGGGGACACATACTCAACGTCATCTACGGTACAAACATGTTCACAAAGGGCGCCAAATATATGCATGAACTTGAGTTAAACAGGCACAACAATTCGGCTAATTCTAACATACTCACCTAACAAGACAATCAAGCATAACAAATGTATCCCTGAAATTTTTTTAAAAACTTTACCCTATCAACGTAATAAGAAAATGTACAAAGTACACCCTCCCCCCAACTTGAAACATGCTATGTCCCCAGAGCATGGAGACACAACAAAAGAAAGCACAAGGGAGAAGAAATGGACCTACGGGTGGCAGCCAACCACCATGACCTCAGCCGATGTTCGAGGAATTTGCGGTCAACGCTCTTGCCGCCGTGTGTAGCGTCGTACCCTGCAAAAGAATGAGGCACGAACTACCAAAAAAAAAAACACAAAGAACATTAGTATCGCCCGGCTCGTGTTAGCTGGGCTTCCAAAACAAAAACAAAAAGAAAAATACTCCACCAAATCTTCAAGCGATCAACATGTCATACTTTTCTCCCAATCTCTCGCCGGTGGGCAAGGAACGGGTAGCTATACAAGATTATTATGCTAATTTTTTGTTTGCTTTTCCAATTTCCAATTTTTTTCTTTTTTTTCTCAATTTTTCAAAATTTTTTTTTATAGAGAATGTAGTAAATAAAGGACAAGAAATAAAGAACAAAGAAATAAAAGACAAATATACATAGATTGTGCCAGAAACAACAGAACTTAGTAAAATCCAACGTCACCGACACAAAATTGCCCTTACTAACCGGAGCTGGGCACATGATCCTTATTTTAATAGCGGCGTGCGAAGCTACAAAACCAAAGTCAATGATGGGTACCCCTATTGCTAGGGGCCGGGTCCACTTCTCAATGAAGAGAGTGGTACGCAAAGGCTACCCGTCGGAATGTAACCTCAACGGCTATACAATAGGGTCGTCCGAATAAACAGGATCGACCAACACCTCAACCGGTTCATCTACTTCATCCAGGATCGACCAACACCTCCACAGGATCAACCAACACCTCAATAGGATCAACCAACACCTCAACAGGATCATCCGGTTGCACCGACGATGGGAAAGCTGCAAACAATAGGGCGCCCAGCGGCTCACGAACTGGGTCCCAAGAGGCGCCACACACATCCTCTACTGCAAGCACCTCCATCAAACTCCCTAATTCCGGAGAATCTAAGAATGCCGCATCCTTGGCTATCTCCAGAAGATCCTTATACGAAATATTATCGACATGCTCTTGCACCAGCGTGTCGATCAAACACACCTCATCACCCTTGACTCGGCTATCCGCATTAAACACTTTCACCTCCATTTTCAAGTCCCCAAACGACAATTGGACTTGTCCAGTTTTGCAATCCATGATAGTACTGGAGGTGGCTAAAAATGGACGGCCAAGGATGATAGGAGTCTTCTCAAAGACCTCCGGTATTGGGCATGTATCCAAGACGATGAAATCGACTGGAAATAGTAACTCGTCCACTTGAATTAAAACATCCTCCACCACTCCCTTTGGAATTCTCACACTCCGGTCAGTCAACTGTAGTGTGACTGGAGTGGCTTTCAGATCCCCTAGGCCTAACCTCAAGTATACTGAATAGGCAAGCAAGTTAACACTTGCTCCTAAATCCAACAATGCCTTATCGAACGTCTGGCCTGCGATATCTATGGTAATGGTGGGACACCTAGGATCCTTGCACTTGGCAGGAATTTCAGTCTGAAGAATGGAGCTCACCTGCTCGGTCAGAACCACATTGTTCTGACTCTTGTGCTTTTTTGTGCAAAGGTCTTTCAATACCTTCGCGCACTGGGGAAAGGACTCAATCGCCTCCATCAAAGTGATAGGGAATTGCACCCTCTTAAAAAGCTCGAACATCTTAAGGTTCATATTCTGCTTAGGTTTCACCGCCAGCCTTTGGGGAAATGGAGCTACTGGCACAGCTGGCGGCGTTAGAGTCGTGGGGGCTGCAGCTGCAGGCACCACCACCTCAGGTGACTCCTCATTATCCTTTACCTCTTTTCTAGGGACATCAACAATATCAGGAGTTGGCCTTGGTGCATCAACCGGCTCCGGGGGTGGAGCTGGTTTTTGCTTTGACGGGATGGACTTATCGATCTCCTTCCCACTTCTGAGAATGGTGACCGACTTAGCCTTCTCTTGATTCGGGTTATGAGCATTAGGACCTGAAGAATTTTCCAAATAATGGGCACCCGCTATACTACCCTGGGCCGAAAATCTACCTTTCCCCTGCTGCAGTTGACCGACAACCGCAGTGAGTTGTGACATTTGGGTTGTAAGGGCCCCAATTTGCTGTCTCGTTTCCGTATGAAATGTCATCTGTGACTACATCAGGGAATTGACAGTATCATCTAACTTATGATCACGCGCGGTCATCTGTGAATAACCTGGGGGAGGACCACGAATGGATGGACCTGCCCCCCTACCAAGTTGTGGCTGGTAGTGAAATGGAATGACCTGGCCTTGAGGAGGCCTGGACGACTGGGCCTGTTGAAACTGCTGCGGCGGAGGTAGCGCAAAGGATTGCGCTTGGCCTCCACCTACGGGTCTGGAGTCTGACCACCCAAAATTGGGGTGATCTTTCCATCCCGGATTATACGTGGTAGAATAAGGATTCCAAGTCCTGACTGCATTGACTTCTTCTTGACTAAATTGACTCGCCCCCTTGGCGGCAGTAAACCCAGGGCAAACGGTCGCGGTGTGCCCTTTTCAAGTGTTTGTATATCTTAATGTATATTGCTAAAAATATGCAATATGGATCTTGTTTGATAGATCCCAATTATTTCTAAAAGATGATGATTTTAAAAATACAAAACATAATATACATTGTGAGATATAAACCATTGACAATAGCACACAGAATCGTAATGAACACTTGAAAAAGGGACAGAGAGAGAGTATATCATTAAAATCAGAATTGTGATTGAATAGCTTGTAGAATTAATAGTTGATTAGTTCCATGTATTAAAGTCCTAAGAAATATGTCCATTAATTAGTTCTTTGCAACAGCTGCTGTAATTCTGTGTAATTCTGTTTTTGAGCTTGCTCCAATTATTCTGTTACTGTGCTACTTACTACTTCGAGCCTGGACCAACAAAGGCTTTGCTGTTCATCACAAGTTACAATGATCACCGGACCCCATCCAAATATTTAGCACATGTCAGTTTCAGGCACTGCCCGATTGGAGGAAGGAGATCTCCATGGACTTCCAATCTCTGCATTCATCAAGTACTGTGCAACTCTAACCATCTTGATCGAAACGCTCTCATTACTTGCATTCACGTCAGCCATTTGAGATGATTGATGACGGCAGTAGTCCCTGAGTAAGTGCCCAAGGAATAGAAGAAAACAAACAAAGGAAGTGCCAGCTGAGAAGAGGAATAGGCCCCAAAAGCTTCGGAGGCTCAAGCTATCAATGTTTTCCGTCGTAGTTTCAGATTCTAAACACTCTTGGTTGGGAGTTAACCATTGCTCCTCTAGCCTTTTAAGAGTCCCATCCTCTGAGAGTTGGAGAATGGCTTTCGAGACGTCAGCAGTTAATGAAGAACCTTTTTGGAATACCTACACAGGAACATGAATGAAGATAGATATTCGTATAAGCACCTATTTGAGGGGAAAAAAAAAAAGAAAAAATACTTGTATTAGAGGTTTGAGTGGCTACATTACCCATGCATGGGTTGGCTCGTTGAGATATTTTTGCTTGTCTTTTTAATCTCTTGTATTATTTATATTTGATTAATAAATAAAATAGCCATTAAAAAAAAAGTGAATTATCCTAAGATCAAGTTTTTAGAGTCATCATGTTCTTTGGAATGAGGAGGTTGCCTAGATCCAAGTTCTTAGAGTCATCACGTTCTTTGGAATGAGGAGGTTGCCTAGATGGCAAATGGTGTGAGGCAGTGAGGGTGAAACTCCCCAAGTACATGGTCGCAAGTTTGAGTCCCACTTACGAGTAGTTGTCCTTGTGAATCAGATGTTATGTATTGGATACCATCTGTCCAGCTAGCACACCTTGGTGTGGTTATCATGGCGGACTATCCTACAATTGGTATGGGTTATTCCAAAAGGACGCCCTAGTTAGCTTGGCTCTTTCAATGGATTAACACTGGCTAATTATTGGCTGAATATCCTATGGCGGTTGGATCGAAGCTTCTCTATCTTGACGGGCTTGCAACTCTGATCTTTCCTCCCAACCTTTTTAGTTAGCCCAAAAAGAAAAATTTTAAGAAGTGTAAAGAAGATAGTGTTCAATACTCACAAAGCCAAATCCTCCAAATCTATATGTGGTTCCAATGATGGTATATTTCCTGCAATATCTATTGACAAAAACTTTGGCATAAGGGATCTCAAGAAACGCTGCCGAGATATTGCCAGCCTCAAACTCCCTTACATACGCATCTCCGTCACTGATGACACGTACATTCTTGTACTTGAGCACTTCTTCAACATATTTCTTCATGAATGAATTTTCATTACACCCGATTTTTGAATGGGAGAGTAGTTTCGGTCGGAGTCGGGAGATCGTGAGCATTGACGTGAGGTTGGCAGTGTAGCTTTGCGTTAACACCAACGCCAGAAAAAGCCACACCACTACCACAATCCGAGCATAGTTGCTCGTAATCTTCTCCCCTGCACAATTAAAATAGAACTTCATCTTTTTATAACTCAATTGTTCGACTAGCTTATGTACCATGACTAATTCTAAGACATAGTTCTATCATCCACTAGCGGAAAGACATTTACCCTTTTTCGCTCATAATTTCAACTTTTAGCGATGCCCCTAATCATTACTCTGAATGATTTCAAAATAAAACGATTTACGAAAGAGGTTTCTTCCTTGAAAATGATAAAATCAAGCATATACCATTTTTTAAGAACTATCTCACAAACACCCAGTTAGGATTCCTAGAGAAAAAAGAAAGAATCATTTGAAAATACTAAGAGCAGTACTAGTAACGCAGACATCCGAATTTAGGTTTAGACCATTTCAAAAATAAAAAATAAAAAAGAGCCGTAGGTATTTTCGGAGTCGCATGATGCATGACAGTCCTATGAATACATGGTTTGGAACCCACGTGCATGGGAAGATTTCTGTTTAGAAGCTTGTGTAAGAACCGTTATTCATAAAATGGCTATGCCAAACTTAATTATTGTGCTCCTATATTGTACTTACTGTGAGCGAGGAAAAGTGAAGAGAAGGTGAACCAGAGAGCATTTCCGAGTTGATCATTCCATGGGCCACTGAAATCTGGGTTGGACCGATGTTCGACAAACCAAACTATGAACATAGTGTAGACCAAAACAGCGGCGGTAGCCAGCCACATTCCCAAAGTGAAAGGCTCCAGAAATATCCATGCCTTCGTACTGGGCTTCACCGGAACAACCATCGACAAGCCTGATTCCGTAAATGGCTCGGTGAATTCCACGTTGTCCCAACGGCTGGCTAATATTGTTATATCGCCTACGGCAGCACTATAAGTCTTCCATTTTTTATCCACATGCATGTACACAAAGCATGTGTTAAACAACAAATCAACAAGATGCGTGCACAAATCGTGTTTTGCAAAAGTAAAAGAGGTCGGGGAGATCAGATTCATTACCTTGTTAGCGACATTAGCGACTAAATCATTATATGCTCCATTAAATTCCACAAATTCGTAAGATAAAGGATACTCCAATCTCTTCCGAACCTCTTCGAAAACCCGGATGCAAAAACCAGTGTAATTCTTCTCATTTGGATTCTCAGAACTTGGGGTTATCTTCACGAAGTTTTCGAAAGAGGCACTACCCGGAACTCCAATTATCAATTTATCTGTCTTGTGTTTTGTGCTACCACCTTCAGCAACAGAGACTTGAGAGAGAATAACTAGGGATGATACGAGTAGTATTGGGATGAACAAAACGATTGGTTTAGTGCTGGAGCGGAGGAAAGGCATTTTGGGATTTAAAACAACGGCAAGTGTCGTATTCATATGGTTTGTGATTTAATTATTGTACTTAAGCTAGGGTGTAGGGAAGGGACTCTGGACTGGGAGGCGCTTAGTCCGTGGTTGGGGGGTTTCGTCTTATTTAAATATGTTTGGAGAAGCCGGTCTACCGAGAGAGAGAGAGAGAGAGAGAGAGAGAGAGAGAGAGAGAAGGTGAAAATTCCTGGTGAATTCCAAGGACTAACGGCATTCGAAATTCTGCGTGTATGAAAAGTTCAAATAATTGAATAGTAATGCTCAAGAACCATGTGGATGCTTTGACTCAACAAGACTCTAGCAAAGCCTTAAGCCCATGGTCAGTAATCAGTATGCCCCGGAGAAAGGGCAAATTGCTGACTACCCTCTTAGGCTGTCATACTTTTCACTTTGCCATTATTGGAGAATGCCAAGAAAAAAATTTCTTGCAAAATTATTGTAATTTTTATGGCTCATTATATTTAATGAGGGCTGATGTGTGTTGATGATAAGTGTCAAAATATATATATTTTGGTTCTCCAAAATACATTTATTTGTTATTCATTTTGGTTAATTGATATTTATTTCTGCTTTTTCTGTTTATAGGTTGTTCGAGCTCGATTTCCAATAATTTGGATAAAAAGAAGAATTTATAGAAGTTCTGGATCAAAATGCAAAATCCTTCAAAGTTGAATGGCTAATATGTTATAATGTGAAGTTCAAGGGTCTTTTATGTTATTAGGGGATTAAAACCCTACTCCTGTATAAGACAGTGGCGTACTGACTTAAAAAAAATGGGGCTGCAGCCGCGGAAAAGAAAGGACGTTGCTGCCGAGGCTTTTGGCTCCGATAGTTTTTCTTCCACATTTTGTTTCTTTCAAGTTATTTAAAACTTTTTTGATTATCAAAAAAAGTTATTTAAAATTTTGTTCAATTACTTGCATTCCGGTAATTCGTTTTAATTTCTATTTTTTATAAAAGTTTTTCGTTGGTTTTTGCTTAACTTAGATCTTTTGTTTATTTTTCATCTTGCGTAATAAAAATATGTTTCAAATTAAGATTTCTTCTGTTTCTTGCGCAATGATTAGTGAGTAGTCATTTAGCTAGGTAGGGTCACGGGGTGATTAGCACGCCATGATCAGTTCAGGCACTGCTCCTATTTTCAAACAATAAAGAAAAAGCAATTTTTGGTTAATAAAGAACATTAGTTAGATGAACCCGGGCATCATCGGAGCCCATGTGAATAGGGGAACGGGGGTCCAAAATCCATTCTTTGTTGCGTATTGGTAAACGGCAACCATAAAGGTTCGCATCTCTCGGGGTATCTTTTTCAATCTAAAATTGAATGTTTTTAAGAACATCAATTGGAGCAGATTAATTCAGACTAGTTACGAGTGCTATGAACCCTATGACCGTATCTCATTTTAATTATCTGAAAAGAATAAATATTTTCCTAGCTTTTAGTTAATTTCAATCAATCGACAAGGTGTGGCTACCAAAAAGCCCATTTAATCTGTAACAACCCAAGTTTTTAGTTAGCACGCATCACCGTCTCTATGGATTTGACTCCGGATTTACCGGATATTGTGCTACATCGGTTTTCGCCCTACGCTTGGGACAATCCATTATTTTAGGTCTAGGAATCGGTCAAGCAGTTGAACCCCTTTGTAAATGCCTTTCTAATTTTTTATAATCGAATGTCAGGATAAGTTTGCGTGCACCTCGACTAATTAATTTTTAGACGTTTTATACATTTAAAAATATGATTAAAATATTAAGTGTTTCAATTTCAAATTCGTTTGAACCGTTGTGAAGATCGTATTTTTTTGATTATTTTATCCTAAAGAAACATAATTAATTTTTGACTCTATGAAAGCCCTAAGTATCTACTATTCATTTGGTTTTAGAGCTTAGGGCTCTTATATAAAAGCCCTAGAGTTAAAAATTAATTATAGTCATTTAGGATAAAATGATCAAAACAATAAAATTTTCGCATCGATTCAAAAGAAATGAAAATTGAATCAAATCTGATTTTTTAACTATATTTTTTAATATATAAGTGTTGCAAGGAGCCGTGCGATTTCCCACTTTTTCCTGATCAAAACATCAGCGTTTTTAACTACTGCAAATGGCTTCGTTACAGCACAGCCGTAAATACAACTTTTTTCTTCTATCCTTATCCAAAAATATTCTCGTTCGTTAGTTTTGCAAACGAGAATTTACAATGAAAATTTGTATGTACTCTCTCGATCCCAATTTAAGTATACTTTACGGGAAATCATGCTATTTAAGAATTCATAAATTTTGCTCTAAACTTTTAAAATGAACCTTAAAAACTATGAAGTTGATTATATGTATTGAAATCGATAATATCTTTTAATATGAATCTCAAAAACTATGTAATATGAATCTTGTTTGATAGATCTCAATTAGTTTGTTATACAAAGTTTTTAAAATCATAAAAAATATTATAAATTGAAAGATATTTTCAATCTAAAAATGAAACAAATATAAAAAGCTGTCAAATCAATTAGGAAGAACATTGCCATTTAGGGGTAAAATTGAAAGTTTGGCATATTTTGATGGTTATTTTTAGAAAGTTGACACTTATTTTGGGACATCCCAAAATAGAAATGTGGACACTTAAATTGGGACGGAGGGAGTATTATTGGTTCATCTTGACAATGAAAATTCGAAAAGTAAAAAATTATGAGTTTACACCATTATTTTTAAAAATATTTAAGAAAAAGCCTAAAAAACTGAGTTTCTAAGCTCTCTTGGACATTAACTGAAAAAATGGGCTATTCAAGAAATAGCCCCAAAAACTGACTTTAAGAGCTTTCTTGGATATTTACTAAAAAAAATTTGGGGACAAAGGTACTGAGAGTTTGAAGACTTTTCGTTGAATTGCAATATTTACATAAAAGACAACAATTGTATTTTGGTGCCCAAAAAATCATTAATGCTTCCTCAAAGCTTCAACAATTGTATTCACACGCATGAGTATCCGAATGCTCTGAATAATTCTTCAAGAATATTCTTTCCGAGAGTAGAATTTTTTTTTTTCTTGATAACTCGTTATCCGGATTAGCTTACTCACACATGAACTAATCCAATGAGATCAATCCCGACAGTCATTTGCCGTGGTTGCCAATAATAACCAGAGCAAAGCTCTACATTAATTAAAATTTTTCTTAATAAAATTTTTTGCCTATCAAAAAACAAAAAAAAAACTCTACATTAATTAGCCTAAATGGAGTTGATAGAAGCCTTGAACTTGAGATTTTAGAAGAAAATGAATCCCTAAATTCTAGGCGTAAGTTTGGCACTGCATCAACGGCTTTGAAAATGAATTCCAAATGTTGCCTCGTCAACGGATTCCAATTCCATCAATACTTCTCTGATTCTAGTCTTGCGCATTGCAATCAGGGAGTGTTCCACTTTTAAATTTTTTTTTTTTTAAACGAAAGTAATTTTAAATTCAAATATAATGAAAATATAAAATATTTTTTCAATTTTTTTTGAACTATTTAAAAAATCTTAATGAGATCTATCAAACAAGATCCATATTGATAGAAAAATTATTTACGTAAACACATAATTTTTGAATTTGAAATTGCCTTCTTTTTTAAAAAATAACTTTTTCACAAAAGTGGAACACCATTCTCACGTTAATTCCTGTCTACGTCTTCCAGACAAACAAGACTTTGAATGTACGAACGACTAGGTATATAGTATGAGATTCTATTCAAAGTTCGAAGCTAGCTAGAAGACAAAGAAGCTAGCTAGAAGACAAATAATCCAAAAAGCTTTCATACGAACGACTAGGTATTATATATCTCATGCATCCATGCATCGAGAATGGGTCACAAATATGATTTTATAGGATATTTACGTTGGTGATTAACGTATGCAGAAATTTTTTTTGGTTGTCTTTATTCAAAAAAAAATTAGCATTTGTTAGTTTGATGCCAAATTTTTATTTGGTATGATTGAGTAAAGACGAGAGAAATCGAAAAAGTAAAAAAGTTTAGTTTTCACACAAGTACTTTGGAAAATATGCAAAGAAAAGCTCAAAAAAGTCAGTTTGCAAAAATACATGATCAGTTTATATATGGATCGATGCTGATTTTGACGCTCCATTTTCTTTTGTACAAAGTGAAGCGTTTGAGTATAAAAGTGCAGCTCGAAAATCAATTTCCGTTTATATATATCATAGCTAGACACAAACTTCTTACCGTAGGGGCACATAGTTTTATACGCTTAAAAAATTTCACCTTCAAATATGATCATACACCATTATAGAAAGCGATTACTCCCTCGATCTGTCTGTGTTTGATAGTCTTTTTTGAGAGTTAGTGTTACTTTTCAATTAATTGTTTGTATCTTTCAATACATATCTCAAAAAATATACAATATAAATCTTGTTTGATAAATCCCAATTAGTTCTATTATACAAAGTTTTTAAAATCAAGAAAAACATTATAAATTGGAAGATATAAATAATTTAAAAATAACATGAATTTCCAAAATAGACCAACAAACATGGACGGATAGAATAGTGCTATATATATATATATATGCGCTTGGAAAAGTTTTTCAAACATTCCGTACATATTTATGCCTGTTTGGGCGCCTATTTTTTAACTTTTCCCTTTCTCATTTTTTGCTTTTGGGTGTTTGGTTGGGTGTGGGCAAAATGACTTTTGCCAAAATGATTTTTTGGTTTTTGAGTTTAGAGAAAAGAAGTAAGAAGTAGGGGGAAAGGAGCTTTTTCACTTCTCATTTTTCACTATTTTCATTTTAGCTAATGAAAAGACCTACAGAATTCATTCTGCACATATCTCTCAAATACTAATCATATAGCAAAATAAATTCTGCATATATCATCCAAATATTCTACCAGATTCAAAATACATTTTGACCATAATCTAAAAAGTTAAAAAGCCAAAAAATTAAAAATGAAAATCTAAAAAGTAGACTTTCAAACACAAGTGCTCATCGCGGAATTTTTTCATTAAGTTACCTCAAATGCCCTAACTAACGAAGAAAAATTTAAAAAACCAACTTTTATGTAATAAAGAAGGTTAAAAGAATCTGGCGAACCAAGCACTAAGTAGTACTGACACAAGTTTTGCAAAAGTTGGTTTTAAGGGGTGTTCGGACAAATAAGTCAAAGTGGCTTATTTTTTGTCCTTATTCAAATTTTTTTCGTATCACATGGCTTATTGTCAATTTTTTGGGGATTATTGCATCCTCACGACGAGAGAAATCTAAAAAGTAAAAAATTTTGACCGAAATCCAATTTTTTTGAATAAAGACGAAAAAGTTGGCTTATTGGCTTATTTTCGTCTTTATGTGGCTTTATTTGGCTCTTTTTTTGCGGGAAAGCCAATGGCTTATTTAGAAGAACACCTTATTGTCTTGTTCTTTTGGGGGTTTTGGGGGTATTCTTTTCTTACCATGTAATTGGAGATAAAATGACTGATTACTAGGATTGCCTGCGGATCGGTTTGATGCAGATTGGTCTGGTTTTTAATTCGATTTCTTCATCCGTCAACCGTCCGTACCGTTGTTGGGTTGGTTCGGTTTGAATGCGGTTTCAACGGATTTGTGCATGCAATTTATTTTTTTATATACACCAAAAATATGAAAAATAAAGTCCCAAAATTTCAAGTCCCCACAAATTCAAACAAGTCTAAACTAATATTACTAAGAATTAAGTTACATTCATCCACCTTAATGTCTACAGATAAACTATTTGATGTCAATAACACTCGAACTTGGAGCTGGACTAGAACATGAACTTGATTGAAATTCTAATGTACCAAAAAAATAGAGAAGAAAATAGCAGCAAAAGAGAACGGACGGTAAGGAGAACCTTGAGCTTTTCAATAAATTTAACTCAGTTGAAAGTGATAATGGTGAAGCAAGGCTGGATGCTTTTCCTACTATAAAATCTTTCAAATCTTATGCTCAAACTGTTGAAGATGGTGGCGCGGGGATGGAGACAGAGAAGGTTTTAGACAGCAGTATTGATCATGTGAGTTAAAGGGTATCTTTAAATTTTGCTGGTAATGGATGCTATATCATAGTGTGGTGGCAAAGTTACACTGATTAATCTCTGAAGGTCCAAATGGCAGGAATGGGCTTAGTTAATATTGATATTAAGGCGATGGGTGATAGGTCTGTGATTTTAACTTGTCCAAGCAAAGAAGAAATGGAGAAAATGGTTAAAGAAAACTGCCTTCAAAGGTGGTTCTTTGAAACTAAATCATGGGATGGTCAAGCGGCGCATGTTGAAAGATTTGTGTGGTTATGTTGCTATGGAATTCCACTCAATGGAGTAATAATTCTTTCAAATCTATTGGAGAATTATGGGGCTTTTTTATATCTACGGATGAATCAACATTGAAGATGACATCTTTTGCTGAGGCTAAAATTCTTATTGCCACTAGTATTTTCAAGGAAATTGACGAGTGAATTATCGTTGATGTCGAAGGAAAGAGCTACAAGTTAAGGTGATGGAAGATCCGTGCGACCATCCTCATGTAGCGAAGGAAAAAAATTCCTAATGCAAGCCTAGATTTTTCCTCAAATTCAGAAGAAGAATCAGAGGAGGAGGATAATGACGAGGTGGAAGAAATAGTGGCGGATGCTGACACGGGGACGAAAGAGAACGGCAAACAAATAGAAGTAGTTGATGAAAGGAATCCAGAAAAGGACAAGAATTTGGTGTCGCGAGTTAGCAAAACAAATGGGTCCTCATTCGATGCGGAGCTTAACCATGCCAAGCTTAATACACCCCAAAGGAGTGGATCCCATTATGAAAACTCCTTGGCAATCAGCGGGCCTAAACCTAACCTCAATGAGGTTAATCTTGATGGGGAAAATTTGGTTGTGGCTGACTTTAGACCCTCGGAGGATATCAACGTCGTCCATCCTAGTTTCAGAGAGTTCAGGGCCTAGGTTATCAATGTCCTCCATCGTAGTTTGAGATTGTGAACACTCGTTGTGGGGGGTTAACCACATCTTTTCCAGAATTTTCAGTTCCCCAAGCTGTGAGAGTTGGAGAATGGCTTTTGAGACATCAGCTGCAAATGGAGAATATTCTTTTTGAAATATCTGCATAAAAACATGAATGAAGATAATTCTATGATAAATGCGTGCAGCATAAGCTTAGGAATTTAAGCATGTATAATTAAGAAGTGACACATCACCCTTGATTGAAAAAATTGAGGACTTCTATTACAACTACTTTTTTTTTTTTTGAACGGCGAATTATTTTTATTAATCTTCGAATAAAATACAAAGATTAACAGGAGCAAGGAGAGAGCAACAAATGCCCAATTTGATATTCAATCCCTAAATTGGCAAGATGCCAACCAAAGAGGCACCCGAAGGGACTAACCCAAAACCTAATAGGCCTACTTGTTGTTTTGTTGTTTTTGCCAGCAGTGAAAAGAAGTTTCTTGACGGTAAAATTGCTCTTGATTTTCTTTCTTAACTTTCCTTTCTGGTAATCCTAACAATAATAAACACGTTAATGAAAAATTAACAAAGCTAACCAAGGTTAAGTAACATTACGTTTTTGAAACCTAGATATATATAGTTAAAGATAGTGCCGTATTACTATTTAAGAAAGGGTAGGGGACTCTTTCTATAACTAGAATCGGGGGATAGGTGATCACATCTGTCCGTTTTATAGTATTATGAAATGGATTTGCAAGAGGATTTGCTGCATTAATATGTGCTAGGGTTTGGGGTGTTTTTCTTTCGGTGCTTTTGGGTTTTTTCCTTTCGGCTGATTGTTTTGGGCTATTTTAATTTGGTTTTTGTGGATTTTTTCTTTCGATTGGCGTCTTGCCTTCCCTTAGGTCTCGAGTGGCTTCTTGCCGGTGTATTATTGATCTTTTTAATCTTTGTAATCCTTTATAATCCTTTATAAAAGGCAAAACAAGTGCAAAAATAAATAAATAAAAATAAACTAGTGTTCAATACTCACAAAGCCAAATCCTCCAAAACTATATTTGGTTGGAATGAGGGTAAAATTCCTGCAATATTTGTTCACGAAAGCTTTCGCATAAGGGTTCTTGAGAAATGCTGCCGATATACTACCATTCTTGAATCACGCTAGATACTCGTTTTCGTCCTTGATAGTTATAATTGCATTCGTGAAGTGAAGCTCGTCTCGAATGTATTTCTCCATGAATGCATTTTGATCACAACCGACTTTTTCCCGTGACCAGATTTTCGGACGGAGTCGTGACACCGTGAGCATTGACGTCAGGTTAGCGGTGTAGCTTTGCGTTAAGACCAATGCCTGGAAAAGCCACACCACCACCACAATACGAGCGTAGTTGCTTTGAATCCTCTCCCCTGCACAATTCAAATATTGAACGACTGGTAAAAAAATAAAGGAAAACGGCAATTGAACAGAAAATTCACGTCATCATGAGAAAGAAAAATGGTTGTTTGATTCATGATCATAGAATCAAAGTCGATTACCTTTTTTTTTTCCGGTTTTAAATAAATTTTTTATCGGCAAAATTGAGTACTTTTAGATCGTGTTTCATGACAGCAAGGAAAAAAGGTACATATATAAATTATATGTTTGATGGCTTACAAGAATTTTCAAGCCTCCGCTGTAATCTTTTTTCTTGAAGATGCGTTTTTTCCTGGTGATCCGATCAGTTGCATGCCCTATTTAACTTATTCACTGTCAGAAAAACCTTTAGTCGAAAATGGTATCCATTTTGTTAGTGTTTTGAATGAATTTAGGGCGTGTCATCTTTGACTGGATATGCGAAACTACGTTCATGTTACATGCGTATAGAATTTAATCAATCTCGTTATACTTATTGTGAGCGAGGAACAGTAAAGAAAAGGTGAACCAGAGAGCATTTCCAAGTTGATTGCTCAACGGGCCACAGAATTCTTCGTTCTTGGACTGACGTTCGACGAACCAGACTATGAACATTATATAGACCAAAACAGCCGCTGTAGCTAACCACATCCCCGTAGTGAAAGGCTCGAGAAATATCCCCGCCTTTGGACCGGGGCTCACTGGAACCACCAACGTTAGGCCCGATTCGGTGAATGGTGCGGTGAATGCCACGTCCAGCTCACAACGTCGGGCTAGTATTGTTATATCGCCTACGGTGGCGGTATAATTCTTCCATTTCGTAATTAAAATCCACATGTTGAGAAGGATATATGTTAAAACATTGAAAACTATGGAAACAAAAACATATACTGAAGAATTTATGTCACTACGTACCTTTATTTTTAGGGAAAGTCTACAATACACACCCCTTAAAAGAGTGTACTATATGCATTTATTTTATGATTCATTCATAATATTTGAGCATGTTTCGTAATTTTTATTCTAGAATTCATAACTTTTCAGCTGTATGATTCGTAATATTTTTATTATAATTCATAACATTTTGGTACATCTCGTAATCTTTATACAATTCGTAACTTTTTAGCAATACGATTCGTAACATTTTCTCTATAATTCATAATATTTTGAGAGGTGCATATGATACACACATAAATAAGTGGTGCGTATTATAGTTTTTTTCTTATTTTTAACAGGCAAAATTCAGTCTTACAGAGGAATTTTTTTCGTAAAGCGTCTATAATATACTCCTATGTCATTTTTTGTGTAAGTGTTGTTTTGATAACTTGTAGCAAAACTAAAACGGGCACGTAAAAGATAAGTGTTACCATGCATACACATTAATTCCTATTGGTGTGTACGTACGGTATGTGTCTACTTGATTTTGCATCGAAATTCATAATATCTACATAACATTCCATATAGTTTGCAGAAAATTCGTTTCCTAACACCAAGACAAAGAATCATTACATAGGAATGCTATAAATTCAAATCACGTTTTGAATACATTGAGCGGTTTGAATCATCGAAATTTGAACAGAAAATGGAAGAAATGGAGGGTCCTTATTTTAACTAAAATAAAGATATTCTCATTTGAAATTGACTATATATCACCATTGGTTAAAACCATAATTCTATTTTTTCTATGTAAAAGAGTAGACAAGTAATCCAAATGGCTTTCATAGGAACGACTAGTTAATTGTGGAGAATAAGTCAATCCCTACAAAATTAAGGTCAAGCTAACAGCCTAGCCCGGGTAGTCAGTCAGTCAAGATTGTCATATATGGATGGAGTCCGGCAACGGAAGAATCGAATGAGCCTATTATAGGTATCTCAATATTCATCCATCTACAAAGGGTTACAAGTGGAATGGGTCAAACTCACAAGTACGTAATCAGTTTAAAATATACGTCAAATTTCACTCTTCTCGCAGAGGTTAATTTTTGATAAATGCAAAGACCTTTCCTCGGAAAGACAGGATTACCCTTGGGAAAAACTACGCTGATCTGCCTTGAGGTTTGGTTTGATACAGATTGGCATAATTTATGTATGTACGTAGTAGATTTTAACTCTTGACCTTTTCCATATTTCATTACTTCTTTTTTTTTTTAATTTCTATTTTCTTTTTAATATTCAATACTTTTTTTCTTAAAGTATGGCCCAGATTTGAACTTACTTTTTCATCCTTAGTAAATCTTTTTCATTTGTGGTCGTAGGGTAGAGAAATAAATTAAGGTGTGTTTGAGATGTCTTGATTATTTACGCACTTTCATGCACTCAGACATCTAGCACTAATTACTCTTTCATCTTCTCTTTCTTTTCTATGAAATTTAGTTAAATTAATTTGATTCAGTTTATTTTTCCATTTGGAATCTATCTTCTCGAAAGCAATATAAAAACTTCATTAAAACTTAAGGTCAAAAGCTATAGAAGTACACTAAATTAAGACAAAATAATCTAAAATGGAGTATGTTTTTGGATTGTTTCTGTTTTCTATTTTCTTTTTCATGTTCGCTTTGTACTTGTTTACTATTTATTTCTCTATTTGAGATGAATTTTAAAAACTCAAATAATTTGACCAAAATCTCACTAACAATGAAAATAAGTGATTATCTTAAAAAAAAATTGATTTTTAGTCCACATTTTGATCTTCTTTATGTTCCTAATCGACATTTAATTTAGTAGCTGTAGAATAATTTTCATGGGAAGAATCGAAAAAATAAAAAGTATCGACCAAATTTTGACTTATATTTTGTCTTTTGTGCACTCTTTTCAATATTTTGGAAATCTCATCAAGCAGAGCCAAGAAAAATGAATTTAAAATTAAAAAAAAAAAGGATTCAGAAGAGTGAGAATGAAGAGTATCTTAGTTCATTTTAGTTACAGGTATATTAATACGGCTTTTGGTCTGAATTTGGTGGGTTGTTTGTTTATATACTTGGATCGATGAGTGTGGGAATGGTAAGATGGGTATTTAGAAGGTTATACTGCATGACATCATCCAATTTATCTGATTTTCTAATGAGCTACAAGGATGGTTATGACGGTTGTATGAAGTTGTCAACACATTAATCAACTGAGAAATTTTTGGTTGCAAATCGGGCACCACATGGTATCCGTGCAGCATATCCGAGCAGTTCAAACAATGCAACCAAGGGCTCAAATTGAAATGCTCATCAACGTGGTGACAGTTCTACAGTAAAACTCTCACATGATTCTCATAGAAAAATCCTCTCTCCAGAACATTTAAAAACAGGATAATATATATTTTGCTCATTGATTTCCAACAGCCAAGTAAATGGCTATGTCCTTTAATTGCTATTGACAATAAAATAAACTGAAGATGAGAGCCTCCCAAATACGTCCATATGCCCATACGCGTGGCTATCATAATCAAGCACCAGTAATGTTAGAAGAAATTATTAGTGTTAAACTATGCAAAATATCCAACATATACTTTTCAAGTTGAATCTTAGCTTTGATGGACACAAAGGAATTTGCAGTACAAAATATTGATGTCTACTGTAACGGCTTTGTTGTCTTTGGGATGACAATTATTGACCATTAGCTCATTTCAGTTTCAGGCACTGCTCGACCAGAGGATGGAGATCTCCATGGACTTCTAATCTCAGCATTCATCAAGTACAGTGCCACTCTAACCGTCTTGACCAAAAAACTCTCATTACCTGCATTCCCGTCAGGCGCCACTTGAGATAAGTGATGACGGCAGTAGTTCCTCAGTAAGTGCCCAAGGAATAGGAGAAAACAAACAGAGGAAGTGCCAATGGAGAAGAGGAAGAGGCCCCTAAAGCTTTGGAGGCTGAAACTATCAACATTCTCCTCTGTCATATTCTGGTTAAATTTTAAACACACTTTGTTGGGAGTTAACCACTTCTCTTCTAGCCTTTTCAGAGTCCCATTCTCTGAGAGTTGGAGAATGGCTTCCGAGACATTGGGAACTAATGAAGAACCTTTTTGAAATATCTGCATAGGAACATGAATGAAGACGTCTTTGTGTTAGAGGTTTGTGCATGTTCCTATATAGGAGTATAGTTTTGGCCTATGCTCTCATACTCCTAACCACGTGACGTTTACATGTAAGAGTACCTGTCATAGTTAGGGTGTTATAGGTTATAAGAGTCGTCGAATTTTCATCGATGAAGTTTCTGTTGAATGTTCACTACAACAAAGTTGGTCTATGGCGATAAAAAATATTTTCGTCTCCCAAGGGGCGCTATTGGCTACGGAAAAAAAATCGTCATCGAAGGCTTATGCCTTGTTCTCTTCCCAACTCAAAAAGAATTTTTCAAAAAATTCCCCCTAAATTCCTCCTAGATTTCCCCTACTTTCAACATTTCTCTCTCTATCTCTCTCCACTTATTACTCTTACTATTTTTCAAAAAAAATTTCAAATTGCAATCCAAACAAGGCATTAGTTTTTGGCAACGAAAATAATTTCGTCGCCAAATGCAAATTTTTTGCGACAAAATTCTAAATTCGTCGTCATAGGGCAGCTTTTTAGTGAGGAATTCAAGATTTGTCCTCATAGGGGAGCTATTTAGCGAGGAAAAAAAATTCATCGACAAAAGTTGGCTTTTAGCGAGGAAATTTTAGAATTCGTCGGCATTGACCGAATTTTTTGGCCGATTATTTTTTAATTTTTAATTATTTTTATATTATTTAGGATAAAAAATAAATAGAAATATAAATATTAAATAAAATATACATAGTTTGGTTTAAAATTTAATCATAAAAAGGTAATATGTATCATACATAGTTTAGTTTAAAACATTTCAATAGTTATCCATTGGCGGTGGCAGCATGGTGGTGGGGTGGCTTCGGTGGAGTTGTAGGAATAGCGGTGGTGGTGTAGTGGTGATGTGGTGGTGGTGGTGTTTGTGTTGGTGGTGGAATGGTGATTGTGGTGGTGGTGGTGGAGTACTGGTGATTGTGGTGGTGGTGGAGTGGCGATTTTAGTGGTGGCAAAGTAGTGATTGTGGTGGTGGTGGTGGTAGTGGTGGTGGTGGCGGTTTCGGGAAAAAAAAAACGAATTAGAAATAGTATATATAATAAATATTAGTCTTCTAGTAATAGATGTTGTGTTGGTGTAGTGGTAAGGGCATATTGTAGGTGTGAGGTCAAGGGATCGAAACCCATTGGGTGCAAAAACAGCGAGTATGATGGTGGAATTTTTTTTCCGCTGCAAACACAATTGCCGATGAAAAATTTCGTCGCCAAAAAAAACAACGAAATTTTTCATCGAGACGAAAATCATGTAATTGCCGACAATTTTTTCCTCTTTGAGCAATTTTGTTGTAGTGGTTGATCATAAAATTAATACTAGGAAACTTGTATGTAAAAGTATGTAGGAGTACCCTTTTTCAAGAATATTTCTAGGACCGCCACTACATGCTTAATTTGTAGTCATCAAGTACTACTCCAGTATGAAATAAAGGAAAAGAAACGCAAAAAAAGAAAAAAGAAAAAGATTAGTGCATGTTCAGTACTCACAAAGCCGAATCCTCCAAATCTGTATGTGGTTCCAATCATGGTAAAATCCTTGCAAAATCTATTTTCAAAAACCTTGGCATAAGGGATCTCAAGAAATGCTGCTGAGACATTGGCAACCTTGAATGCCCGTAGATACTCATCTTCGTGATTGAGGAGAGTTACACTCTTGTAGTTAAGCACATTTATAACGTAATTATACATGAATCTACTATTATCACAACTGACTTTTGCTGTCGGAGACCAATGTATCGGTTGGAGTCGTGGGATTGTGAGCAATGACGTAAAATTAGCGGTGTAGCTTTGTGTTAAGGTCAATGCTAGAAAAAGCCACACCACCACCACAATACGAGCATAGTTGCTTTGAATCCTCTCACCTGCACACTTAACATAATAAACTTTTCTTTCCAAGTATAGTTGCTTTTAACCCAAGTTTAGTTAAAAACGGTATCCATAACATATTTCTTAGTGTTCTTTACTCCTTTTGCCGATTTTTTAAGTGTCCATTATGATTCTGCATACTTTTTTCAATGGCTTATTGTTGAGTGTGAAAACAGATTTGAAGCTAGCTTCTGAAAATCTGGTCCGGACCAGAGTGAAGTTGTTCCAGATAAAGGTGACGCTGGTCCCACCCATCGTGAGATTGGTCCGGGCGACTGCGAAGAATTGAAGTTTCTAGAAATTTGGTCCGGACTAGAGTGAATTCGTCTGGACCAGAGTGAAGTTGGTTTGGATGAGGGTCAAGTTGGTCCGAACGGGTAGGCACGTGAAATAATGTGAGATGTGTGTTTTTAGGGGTTTTTGATGTACTAGTTTGCTTGGACAATAAAAGCAAAGTTAGGGTTACCTCGTAACTCTTTCATACTTTCATCATAGTGAAACAACCCAGCATCTCATGGACAACGATTAAGTAACAGCTTAAGTCAGAACCACGTAAATATCTGTGTCTTGTTCTTTTCATGCTTGAGATTGTTTTCTGTTCTTGGTTTATTCTTTGCTTGTGGGTTTGGACATTCAAATCCCCAATACTTATATGTCTCCACGTATATTACGTTTTATGTTTTTAAAATCATTGTCTTACAAAAATAATTGAGATCTATATATCAAAAAAATTCATATTATATATTTTTAACAATATACACTAAGAGTTATAGACCTTTTAAAATGGCACGTAGAATTGTAGTGAACACTTTAAAATAGACGGAGGGAATAATAAATTGATGGCGTGTCACCGTTGATTGGATATTCATAAGTAAACTCATATATATATATGGCCCTTCTAATACGGGCGCCCACATTTAAGCAAGTTGCGGACCACCCCATTTCTCCCCTTGCCCGATTGAATTTTGATGATCCGAGTCATTCAATGTGTTCAGAACGTAATTTTAAGGATACCCTCGAGAAATCAGAAAAAAAAATGACCGGGAAGGGCTTGATTTAAGCAGTTTTTTTTAACCGTTCAATAAAAAAATAAACAAAAACTGCTCAGATGAAGCCCTTCCCGGTCATTTTTTTTGCTGATTTTTGGCGAGTACCCTTAAAATCATGTTCTGAATACATTGAGCGGCTCGGATCATCGAAATTCGATCGCGAAAGGCAAAGTCCGCAACTTGCTTGAATGCGTGCGCCCGTATTAATATATATCTCTCGTAGGTACTCTTAAAATCTCGTTCTGATCACATTGAGTGGCTCGGATAATCAAAATTTTATCGAAAACTATGATGTATTTTTTTAGGTGTATAAATAGTTGTTCATTGAACCCCCGTGTATATATACACACACGTTACGCGCATATAGATATTAGTCTCGTTTTACTTACTGTGTGCAAGGAAAAGAGAAGAGAAGGTGAACCAAAGAGCATTTCCGAGTTGGTCATTCCACGGGCCACTGAAATCTGGGTTGGACCGATGTTCCACGAACCAAACTATGAACATAGTGTAGACCAAAACAGCCGCTGCAGCCAACCACATT
>BPLS01027419.1:36342-73003 GCA_019656275.1 Rhododendron kiyosumense
CTATGAACATAGTGTAGACCAAAACAGCCGCTGCAGCCAACCACATTCCCAAAGTGAAAGGCTTCAGGAAAATCCACGCCTTCAGGCTGGGCCTCACTGGCACTACCATCGACACGCCCGACTCTGTAAATGGTATGGTGAAATCCACTTTCTTCCATCGGTCCTTCGTTATTGTTATATCGCCTACGGCAGCGCAATAAGTCTTCCATATTTATCATGCACATGTAAACAGAGCAACAGTGTTAAACAAGGAATTAATGGAACCATAAATATGGAGTAATCAAGAAGTAGAGAGATACTTATTCACGACAGAGCCGTAAACAAGTTTTTCGCGGAATCGTGCAATCGCAGTCGTCCGTTCTGTTATTAATGGTTGAGATTGCTTTTTAATATTTTTGATTTTCAATATGAACCGTCCAAAAATACTTTGGACGCACGCTATTGAGCACTGCATATCTTCTTTATAGAAAGCTCCATAAAGAAGTTTTTCTATAAGAAGAAGTAATGTCATTGCCATTTTAAATTAATTCAATCCTACTTTGTAACACATCATCTTTGATACCTGGATTTTCGGGCCAGACCTCAACTAATTCTAGAACCTTTTACATAGTTAACGATTGGGCAGATCCTCCAGTGACCCAAAATTTTTGAATATTTGGCCTCAGTGAAATTCAAGCATGCGAGGAGGAAAATCACTTGGGGTCCATTTAATTAACGAGATAATGATAGAAAATGCAAGAAATAGAACAAAATATATATTTTTGTATTTGCTTAGCAAGAATATTTTAAAAAATGGTAGAAAGTGAACTTTCTTGTACAACCATCTAAATTGAGCGTGAGAGCTTGTTTTACTTTTTCTCCAAAAATGTGCAGGATAATTTTATTTTCTCGAGGAAATCAATAATAATTACTCTAACTTCCTTCTTTATCCTCTTTTCTCCATATTTTCTCTTCTAATTTCTGCAATTTTATTTCCTCCAAAAAAGGATATCTTATTTTCTCTATTATTTTCTTGTAAAACTTCCATTCTAATCAAATGGATGTGAAAAAAAAATATTCTTTTGTTTCACTTCACTAATTTCTAACTTTTTTATTTTTTATTTTATTTTTCTTGCTCTTCAAACAGACCCTTGGAGTTCATTCTCGATAAATTGTTACTAATAGAGATTTGTTTTGCAAAGAATCTATTATTTGAAATGTCACTGTCTCAGTATTTTGAATGAATTACTCTGTAAACATTCCTTCCTAAAAATGAGAGAACTGCTAGATTAATGAGCATATTGGGAGTTTATGAAAAATTACTTTTGTTGATTTTGAGATTGTAGCTTTTCAAAATCAGTTTGGAGTGTTTACCACAAATTCTACGAAACAAATCCTCGAATTCTACAAATTTTAAGAATCTAAAAAAGATATGAATTTCTGAAAATCCCAAAATTGGTTTTGGATAGCTACTGGAGATTTTTGGCCGATAAAATATTATATTTTAAGTTTTATAAACTCTTTGAAGTAAATATTACCAGCTTTTACTGTAACTTAATCATAATTTCACAGCTATGATAAACATGTTTTTTTTTTTTTCCCTTAGCAAAGAAATTTTATTAATCAATAAACCAAAGTTATAAAGATTAACAGGAAACGAGAAAAGCGGCATCACAATCAATAACCTACATCCCAACTATGTTTGCTCAGTAAACATGTTTATTTGCTTTTACTAAAAAATCTAAAATCTTGAATATGCAGTTAATATAAAATCTGTATCACAGCTAATGCAAACACGGCCGTAATCTCCTTAGATGCATAATATTTTGCATTCATAATATTTGTATAGAAATTCAAATTATCAAGACTGTAAAAACTCATTACATATATATCAATACAACAGTGCTACTTGCACATATTTTTTGTGGACATATCATGCACATACATTTTTGTGGGGCCCATATTGGGGTCCCACAAAATGATCCGAACCACTCATCTTTTTTAAAATATTTTTTGGAGGGTTCCTGTAAAAAATCAGCTCTAACAGATATTGGTAAGAGCTTTCCCAGAAATCGTAGAGCAAAACAGAATGATTCGCCCTACAATTTCTGAGAAAGCCCTTACCAATATCCGTTGGAGTTGATTTTTTACGGGAACCCTCCAAAAAATATTTTAAAAAAAATGAGCGGTTTGGATCATTTTGTGGGACCCCGATATGGGCCCCACAAAAATGTATGTGCATGATATGTGTACAAAAATCTGTATGGGAATCATTTTTTTTGGCTCGGCAAAACAAAGATTTATTGACTCGAAAAGGGTACATCGAGTGGGTACATCTGTGTGGGAATCATTACTAATATCAATATTATGCATTCAAGGTTGATAATATGAAAATTATGTTAAAATATTATTGAACTTGTCTACTAAAATTGTGAATTCAAACATTGATGGGATAATTTATGTCTAAAATTATGAATTAGTACTGTACAATTTGGAATACATACTGTTTACACCCGATTTTGGAATATCTATCGTAGAATTTCTGAAGATATATAAAACAAAACGATAAAACAAAAATAGATGCTCCGAGGTAGTGAAACCAATGCAAAGAAAAAGAGGTCGAAGAAGAGATAGATTACCTTGTTGGCGACCATTTTAATTAATTCATCATACGGCCCGAAGAACTCCACAAATTTGTAAGGTCTATCATAACCCAATATCCTTTGAACCTCTTCAAAAACTTCAATGCAAAAACCGGAGTAACTCTTCTCGTCTGGCTTCTTAGAATTACTTGGCGTTTTCACAAAGTTATTAAAAGGGGAGTCTGCTGGAACTCCAATTATCAATGTGTGATTCTTTTCTTCTGTACAATTACCTTCAACAACAGAGACATTAGAAAGAAAAGGAAGGAATGATATCAACAGTATTGGGATGAACAAGAAGATTGGTTTTGTGGTAGAGCCGAGGAAAGGCATTTTAATTGGGATTCCAAATAATTTCCAGTGTCGTAATTAATTTAGCTAGCTTGTGATTTAACTATATATATATTGGCCATGTGCTTCATGGGCTTCATCATTTATATATACAAGAAGAAGAAAGAGAGAGACAGAGAGAAGGTAGAAATTCCAAAGGGTGATCCTCTAGCTGCTCGCCACTTTCCTCGAAATGAGAAAGAAGATGGTACACCATGAGGAAGTAAAAAGAGATAAAGGGGTAATGTATCTGAGTTAGGTGCCGTTCCGGCAGTAAAATGAATTTTAGGAAATGGAAGGTTTTTCAAGCTCAAATATAATGAAAATGGAAAGGGAAAGAGTATACACATTCCTTATTTGGGTGTGTATTATATATACCCCTAAAATGTTATGAATTATAGAGAAAATGTTACGAATCGTATTGATAAAAAGTTACGAATCGTATAAAGGTTACGAGATACACCAAAATGTTATGAAGAATAAGAAAATGTTACGAATCGTACTGCTGAAAAGTTATGAATTCTAGAACAAAAGTTACGAAACACGCTAAAATGTTATGAATGAACTATAAAATAGATACATATGGTACATCATTTTAAGGGGTGTATATTGTGGACTTTCTCCAGATCAGAACGAGATCCTGAGCTTTGGTGAGAGAATCCACAATGGAAAATTCCTGGTGGATTCTTAGGACAATTTGAAATTCTGGATCGTCCCGATGCTACAGAACAAAAGTCGATGACTTTGATCGAGTCAAACAAGACTTTAGCAATGCCCATGGTCACTGGTCAGTATGCCCCAGTGTTGGGTCGAGACCCCGACCCCGATTTACACCTCTAAACACAAGCACGAAAATAAACAAGCACAAACACGAGAGATATCCGAGAAAAAATTTCGTATATGTATTAATCACAAATCGAATACAATATACATGAAAAAACCTCTCCCTCAATCCGGTGGCTCTCCGACAGAGTATCCGAGTATCTCCGAGGAGCACCGCTCCCCCGGACGGCGAGCCACAAACCGGCTCACTCTCTACTCTCTCCCTCACGTCGGGCGCGCACACACACGGGGCCTGTAAGGCAGTCAAAACAAAAGGAGAAAAGACAAGGTGTTTTATCCCCTACACTCACACCCACACCACTTGGGTGTACCCCAACACCCGGAGAATATACGCCAACATAAAAAAACAAAAATAGAAAATCTCTGAGTACCCCTTAAAGTGTCACATTTCCCTTTGCCCTCCTTTGAGAAAATATTTTTGGACCGCAAATCTAGGCCTCTAAAAATATGCATTTGTTTCGATAATTTTCTTTTTACAAATCAATAGATATTAATGAGTTCTTTCAAATTGTGAAAATAAATTCATATTTTTAAAGGCTTAAATTTGCGGACCCGACATTTATTTAGAGACTAAGAGAGTGGTAGTTTATAGTCATTTAATTTTATGGCTCATGGAGTATTATAAAGGACACTGATAATAAATACCCTTTTAATTCTTCTTCCTTAGGTGCCTCCTTTTAATACAAATCCCATTATTACGATCCAACTAATTCATTTGTATCTTATGCTATACATTCGTCTTGAATCACAATATTTCTAACCTCCATTTTTTTAAATCAAGTACGATTCATGTGGGTGTTAGCACCCACGAGACTCATCTCATTCGAGAGAGCGTTGCAACTTGCACCACTAGCAGTTGTATTGACAGCTATTTGGAGTTCAATTTCCACACGCTTGAGCCTATGGGGCTCTGAATATTCCCATGCACACTATCTTCCAAATTAATGTTCACTCGAGATCAACGAATTCCAATTCTTTCTCTACTACTTCTGTGATTCTAGCTAGTCTGTCACATTGTACTCGATTTTAGCTCTCATTAATTCCCCAAAATGCTATGGGTACCGACCCAATGGGTACAAATGGCCGGCATGTGCTGGAGGCTATAGGATCCCATACGGATGATTCGAGCCGTTCAATAATTTTAAAATACTGTTTCAAGAGGTCTCGTAAAAAGTCAACTCTGTTCAATATCCGTAAGTGCTTCATTGGACATTTCAAATTTTCAATTAGAAGTTGGAATTCAGAATTATTAATAAAAATTGAAGAATTGGATCAAGAACTTACAAGTATCCTTTTTCAGGGGACAAGTCAAACAAATATTTTAAAGCTATTGTACACTTTTGGATCATCCGGGTGGAACCATTAATTAATAAAGGGTCGCACGCACCATAAGTACATGATATTTATCCTATGGGACGTCAGTACCCACAGTCGGTCTTAATTCCTACGTCTTCCATACAACAAGACTTTGAACGAGTTTGCTTAGACGAGTTTGCTACCAATAACGCCTCCATGATCACGTGCACAGTAAAAACATTTATACGCCTCAATCCTCGTACCAGTACTAATCATGACTAGGAATGTATTCCAATATATATTTTCCAAAATACCTACAATGCAAAATCAAGCATTAAATTTCAAAGTAACAATATAAACGGATTTAACAATGATAAATTAGGGGCGCGTATGTGAACATTTACGTGACTATCAAAAATTTTTAAATGACTTTTTTGCCCTTATGCAGTGTTTTATGAAAAAATTTGTTAGTTTCATTATATAATTAGAATAAATACGTGTTGAGCAAAAAAAAAATTATTCCAAATTTCAATCCGATTGAATGTGTGGGGAGATTTTATTTTTCTGATCATTTAATTCTAAAATATCATAATTAAATTTTAAGTATAGGGCTCTCGTTCATTAGCCTTAAAAAAATTTGTAGAACCAAATATCTTTTATGGCTAATTAACGAGAGCTTTGGAGCCAAAAATTAATTATGACCCTTTGGGGTCGTTTGGATGCATCCATGAGAGGAGGGATTAGCTTTCACCCCTTCATATATCCTGGGGCTCAAGCTTTACCCCCGTTTGGGAACCAAAAACAGAGGGGTTTTCAAGAAGACCGGTTCTTGGCCAGGACCGGATAAATGGGGCATCAGGGGTCTTATATTTGGATAGGGTTTGAGGTCTTCATAAGATATATCCCCCAATCCCCTCGAAATCTGATGATTTTACCCTTCTTTATCCCCCTTCCCACACCCCCAATCTTCCATTTCTGTAGCCCATTTTATCACACACATGCACACCCAGATTGGGAAAAATGGAAAATAGAGAGAGAGAGAGGAGCGTACGGTGACGACAGCAAGAGGCGCTGCCGACGATCGACGACGAACTAAGACAACGGCTGCTGCTGTTGCGCTTCTTCTTCTTCTTTTCTTCTTCTTCTTCCGTCGTTCTCTGACTTACTCTCTCTCTCTCTCTCTCTAACAGTAACAAAGAGATTATAAAAAGGACTAGGAAAAATTATTCAGTACATGTGTGTCCATGCAACCCCACCCTTCCACTGTGCTTAAAAAAACGAAATTATTGCTTAACTTTGATCCAAAATAAATGAAATTATAAAAAAACCACTTTAAAAAAAATTATAATTTTTGATACTTATTACATTGATTAAATTATAAGTAAAATAAATTATTACGGCTTAAATTATGAAAAAATAATTAAATTTGTAATTATATATAAAACGTAATACATAATTAATTTAGGGGCTGCATAAGGGCAAAAAGGTCATTTGACAACTTTTTACTTCATCCACTCTTCCTTATATTCCTTATTAATCCTCTATACAAACAAAGTATTATTTAATTCCCCTTCTCTAATATCTCATCCAAACAACTTATTATTTAATCCCTCTCCATAAATATCACATCAATGTAGACCCTCTCTTATTAACTAATACTCCATACTATCTTATCTTCTTTATTAACTAATACCATCAATTCTTTACCCGCATCCAAACGGGCCGTTTAGGATAAAGTGATTAGAGAAATAGGATCTTCGTACCGGTTTAAATAGATTGAAAATTAGAATACTTAATTTTAATATATAAACTGTAGGTTGAAAAATTAAGTATTCCAATTTTCAATCCGTTTAATGGGTGGGAAGATTTTATATTTTTCATTATTTAATTCTAAAGGGTCATAATTAAATTTTGACTATAGGGCTCTCGTTGATTAGTCCTACGAAAGTCGTAGAACCAAATATCTTTTAGGGCTAACTAATGAGAGCCCTGGGGCCAAAAATTAATTATGACCCTTTATGATAAAATGATCAGAGAAATAGGATTTTCATACCAGTTCAAACAGATTGAAATCAGAATAATTAATTTTTTAACCATATTTTTTCATATATAAACTGTAGGTTAAAAAATTAAGGTGTTCCAATTTTCAATCTGTTTGAATCAGTGCAAAGATACTATTTCTCTAATCATTTTATCCTAAAGAATTATAATTAATTTTTGGCTTTAGGGCTCTTGTTGGTTAGCCGTAAGAGATATTTGGTTGTATGACTTTCTTAGAACTAATCATCGAAAATCCTAGAGTCGAAATTTAATTATGACAATTTAAGATAAAATGATCAAAAAACTAAAATTTTTCTACCTGTTTAAACGGATTAAAATTTGGAACACTTTTCTTTTTGAATAACCAGACCGAGAAGAGTGCAACAGAAATGGTGATGGGGCGGGAGAATGATGATAGACAAGGGTGGAATCGTCCATTTTTGAGGGGGATTATGGGGTATAAGCGATGGACACCTCAAACCCTAGCTGTAGGTAAGACCCCTGAATACCCTTGTCTCAAATGTTACCAGTGTGTTGAATCCTGGCCGGTACATTCTGGATTTGTGAGATTCCGGTACCATAAGCCTTCAATACCGTTCTGATCTAAATACCGGATCTTACCAGTCGGTACCGGGCATCTCAGAAAATACCGGACGAGACAATCTGCAGATCTGAAATTTCGTTTTGCAACCAGGGGAAAAAAAATTTAGAAGTTGTCTGGCGGAACAATTTATGGAGTGATTTTGGCGGCAGTTCGGAACGGCAACGGAGCTCGTCGGTGGTGCTGGCTTGTACGGCAGTGGGGACCCGGTTGGTGTTGAGGAGTGGAGTTAACCAGTGGTGATAATGATACACAGCTGGGGTTGGAGAATGGAGGAGGTGGTGTGATGGTGGTTCGGTCCACGGTGGTGTGGAGCTTCGGTGGTGATGGAGGAAACCGGCTGGTGGTGATGGCAGCGGGAGGTGGTGGCGATTGGTGAAGATGCCGGCCTCTCTCTCTCTGCCAAAATGGGAGAGGGAGTTGGCTGGGAAAAATGAAAAGGAAGAAGGGGTATTAAAAAGATGGGTTGGATTTACATGGGGTGTTTTACATAATGAGTAAAAATACCCTTCTCTCCTCCGCGCCCAAAAGGCTACTATCCATTTCATCACCATCTACCCACCTAGGCCCGGCGCGCGTCTAAGCAAACTCGTTCAGGCCCCGTTTTAAGTAATCTGCCTAATATACCCTTCTCTCCTCCACGCCTTCCACTCCTCGAACTTCTTTCTTCCTTTTTTTTTGTTCTTGGCCTTCCGCTCTCCCCAGCTCCAGCTTATTCTCCGCATTCCAATTCCCTCTTCATCGACGTTAACCTCTGTCTTCACCTCCACAACTTCTGGTCTTCGTTGTCCTCGGCAGTCAGCGAAGCCATGACCCGCACCAACCGCTGGGTAGCGACCTTGGCAGCGACATTCTCAGTCCACCGGACCGTGGAGACGCTGTTCGGTAGCCGGGAGTTGGGGTGCAAGACGACGATCTTGTGCTGCTCGAAGTCTCGAAGTTAAACAGGGTGTAGAAAGGAATTCGAAAAACCCTAGATCTGGTCCAACGAAGCCGTTGCTTACTTCCTAACCTCCCACGGCCACCACAGCCTCCTCTCAGATGAAGGTTCCTCATTCACTCTATTCTTCGTTTCGCAATCAATTTCCCCAAATCTGATAACAGTACGTAATTAAGCATAAACACGTGCTTGTTTATCCGTGTATCTATGCTTTGAGGTTCTTCAAGACTTTTTGGCTAGCATTCTGAACTTTACTAAACCAACAATATATGAGTTTAAGTGTTGGAAAATATTCAATTGAGATGTGAATTCTTGGTATAAATTGTGCAGATCGGAAAATATTCGATTGATATATGTGGTGAATTATGAGGGTTGTTTTTTTAAAATCATTTTAGTTATAGTTATTTTACTCATATGATTGAGGTTGGATGAGATTATGGCTGTTTGTGTAATTTGAGGGTGTAAATTCTGCATGCATATCCGTGTGTGAATTTTCGATTTGGATTTAGAGTTGTGAATATATAGATCGGGCTATTTTAGGGTGTGAAATTCTGCAGATTGATGTAAATTCTGAGGGTGTAAATTCACATACCAAAAATTCACACCAACAATTCACCTATAATTCACACCAAGAATCCACCCAAAATTCACACCAACATTTCACACGCAGAGCTTGATAGGGAATACAAGTGGCCTACAGGAAAAAAAAAAAAAAAAACTACGTAAATTATGGACTGAGATCTTAGAAAGCTCAATACAGCCGGCAAGAATGTTGTACTTCTAGGTTTTTTTTTTTTAAGGTCGTTTTTAGCTAATTACTTTATTAAATATCTTATTGATTTACAAGTGTGAATTGTGTATTTTTTTGGTGTAAATTGATGTGTGAATTTTAGGGACGTGAATTCTGTAAAGGTATGTGAATTTTGCAAATGGTGTACTGGGGCCAAATTCACACAATCAATTAAGAATTCACACCAATAATTTACCCAGAATTTTGAAAGTGTGAATAGTGCAAATTGGTGTGAATTCTTGCAAAGGAGTGTCATTTTGGGGTGTGTGAATTTTTTGCAAATGGGTGTGAATTCTGCAAATGGGAATGAAACTCGATGTTTAATTAAACTCGATGTTTTTTTTTTTATAGGCAATAAGATTTTTATTAAAAACTCGATAAAAGGTACACTGAGACGCGACCAAATACTAGCCACAGATGATAAGGCATAGTATAATGCCACGGAAAGGAAGCAAAAGGAAATAAAAATACATCCAATGGGAAAATTGAATGAGGCATAATTAAACTCGATGTTAATAGGTACTGAGTCTTGAAATCTAATTTTCTTCTTTTTCTGTGATTTCCTTTTGCTCTTCTTGTTATGGAAATAAAGTCACAAATCGCTTGGAAGTAAAATGGGTGATTACTTAATAACATTTGGAACCTCTCCACTCATTGTCAATTGATTTTGAGATAAATGTAAAGTTTCTACATGGTATCAGAGTGAGGCTCCTTCCACTCCACTTTTTATAAAATTCATAATTCACACCCCACGATAATAGAACTTATAAAATTCACAATTCACACCTCACGATAACAGACCAGCAAAAAGGATGTACGATGATAGGACCCAAAAAGTGGTCACACATGACAGACCTCAAATACAGCTGCACTCGTGAGGGGGTATGTTAAAGAAATAGAGGTTTCACATCGCGTGGGAATGAAATGAATAATCACTTAATAACACTTGTGATCTCTTCATTTATTTTCAATTAATTTTGAGATGGATGTGAAGTTTCTACACTTCTTTCCTTTCCACCCCATCCATGGCTTGCATTGATTTCTTCACCTCCCCGCCGAGCCTAATCAAAATCAAATCCATTATCGCCTAACCGGCTCGGAATATATAGAACCAAGGCTCTTGCGCTGATATTTTATGGCTTAAAAAGAAGAAAGAGAAGTGGATGGCTTAGAGCATCCACAATGTAATAATCAAAATTAAAATATTGCTAAAGTTAGCAATGTGTGCTTAAAAAATTACTCGTACTGTAATAATCAAAGTTAGTAACCTCCTAATCAATAATTAAATTTGGGCATTTGAATAATCAAAAGTAATAATTAATGTAGGATTTCACATTGCTAATTTTAACAACTTTCTAAATGAATAATTAAAAGCTGACGTAACAAGTTTTAATTATTCACTTTTAATTATTACATTGCAGATGCTCTTAGAGGGGATCAATATCCTCTAAACCTGATGGCATTCAAAATCTTATTAATTGATAGCTTACACATAGCCATACGGCATCTACATTATACAAGTAAAAGGAGTTGCCAGGAAAGGAGATAACAAAATTACTGGAATAAAATGACAAAACATATGCCCCTAAAATTCTGAAAATCAAGACAATACCAAGTTGGATAGCAATCGTATGATTCCCCCGCCCTCTATTACGTACAACCTTTTCCTCAAGGTTGGGTGGCAAATCTCTCCTTCGACGAGTCATAACGCAAGGCTCCCAAACTAGCTAGCATCCTCAGCCGGAAGATGTTGGAGTTTTTCAAAATAAAATTGGATTTTAGTTTGAAATTTTTGGAAAAGTACTATGTGAGATTTTTGTGAAAGGTTGCTACACCTTTTCACATGAGTTGTGACTTTTTGTAAATGGTTGTAACACCCATTGAATTAAGGTTCGTTCATTTGGAAAAGATGTGATTGTTAGGAAGAGATGTGAGTCATGAGGTGCCTCTAAGAGGCATGACCCTTCCTAATTACTATTTGTTTATGGGTGCCTACTAATAGGCATGTTCTTTCCATTAATTGTCTTCAATAGACTTGACCATTACTTATGGTTGTTTACTAGAGATACAATCTTTCACACAAGGGTGCTTGTAAATCTATAAATAGGCTATTTGTAAAGTCGTTCGATAGATCAAAAAATTCCATACTGAATTGCTTTCTTTCTATCTACACATTCTCTTCCTAGAATGGCAAACCGATATTATATTATTCTACATAAATAGAATATCAGTTATTGGTTCTTTTACATTTGCTTAGCGGATATTCTGTCTTGTTTTCGTTTGTGCAAACGCAGATAGAAAAAACCTAGAATTTGAATTCAATTTATCTTGAAGGCGGATTTACTATAATCCAGTGCGCACCTTCTGATGGGGCAAATACTGTCTTTAGGAAAGCATTCTCTCCTTACGCGACTTTAATGATTTCTATCGTTTCCAAATTTTGAAGAGACGACCCCATCACTTTCATCATTTTGAAGACCGGATTTCTAACAAAGATTGGCCCAGTTCTGGGCTAAAACATCAACACCTGCGCGGTTCTTCCGCTTGATCAGCATCTTGAAGAAGACGAATAGGCACATTGCTGTCTATTTATACCGCGAGTAGTATTTGCCAGGGGTGTGCCGAGTGAGCTAAAGAAAAAGGGTGAGAGGGCAGCCCTTTTGGGGGTACTTGCTGGGACACTGGCCGTGAGGTGAGAGGAGAATAGATGTGAGGAAAAATCGCATACAACCCACACATGCATACAACACACACACAGTACTCCTGCGCAACGCACCTCTCTTTCTCGCACAAGAACTCTATCGCACTCCACAAGTGAAACTCTTCCTCCCAGTAAAGAGTTCGAATTCAGGAGTTGCCATCGTAATTTGGTTTAGGAGCAAAATCAATCATGCATAAAAGTAGGATAATAGAAACCTAATTTGAAATTCCTTCCTGTCGTTGTTGACTGACTTTAGTTAAATTCATTGGGGTATTCGAAATAGATTTGAGGTGTTCACTTTGGTATCTCAGATTTACGTAAGAGGAAGAGCTATATCTAAAAATTAGCAATAAGTCTAGGTACACTACATCCAACCACTACACCATCCACTACATTTTTTGTAGGGCCCACCTCAGGTCCCAAAAAAATACAGAAAAATGTCCGTAAATTTTAAAATAATATCTTATAGGGTCCTATAAAAAATTAGCTCCAACAAATATCGGTAAGTATTATTTCTAAATTCGTAGGGGCGAAACTGTACAGTTAAACAGTTTCGTCCCTACAAATCAAGAAATAATATTTACCGATATCCGTTGGAGCTGATTTTTTACAGGGCCCCATAATATATTATTTTAAAATTTATGGACATTTTTCTATACTTTTTTGAGACCCGAGATGGGCCCCACAAAAAATGTAGTGGATGGTGTAGTGGTTAGATGGTAGTGTATGTAGCATCTCTCAAAAATTAGTAGAGTTTTTAGACTTTTAGTGTACTGATTGACCCTAATTGTTTAAAAGAGTATTCTGATTTCTTATTTCAAAAACTAATACTCCCTCTGTCCCTTTTAAGTGTCATGTATTCCATTTTGGGTTCTTTCTCAATAAATGTCCTTTTGTAAAGTTAGTGGATAAAAGTTGGTATATTTCCTATTTTGCCCTTACTTGACGATTTCTTAGTCCTAAATTAACGGGTTGCCTCAAGCGTAGGGCGGAAACCGATGTAGCACAATATCCGATAAGTCCGGAGTCGAATCAACATAGACAGTGATGTATGCTGACTAAAAATTCGGGTTGTAATAATTTAAACGGGCTCTTAGGTAGCCACCCTTTGTAGTTTAATGTTGAGATTAACTAAAACTAAGAAATAACTGTTCTTTTTAAATAATTAAAAGGAGGTACGGTTGTAGGATTCATAGCTCTCGTAACCAGTCCGAATTAACCTGCTCCATTCAGTGTTTTTAAAAAAGTTCAACTTTTGATTGAAAAGATACTCCGCAAGATGCGAGATCCTATGGTCGCCGTTTACATATGCGCAACGGAGAATGAGTTTTGGACCCCCATTCTCCCGTTCACATAGGCTCCGACAATTCCGGGGTTCGTTTACGGGAAGTATTTTTTCAATCTAAAATTGTTTTTTTCATTGTTTGAAAATAGGAGCAGTACCCGAACTGGTCACAGCGTGCTAATTATTCCGTGATCCTACCGATACGACTATTCACTAATCATTAAATAAGAAACGAAATGCATCTTAAATTGAAACATGCTTCTATTATCAACAGAGAAAAACAAACAAGAGATTAATACCAAGAAAATACAAACGAATAACTTTAATTAAAAACAAAAGTTGAAACGAGTTATCAGAAGGCGATTAATTGAACAAAACTGCAAAAATTTGAAAGAAAGAAAGCTCAGGAAGAAAAATAAACAATATTGGAATCAAAGAATGGCAGCCTCGTTCCCCTGGTCTCAGCAGCCCCCCATCCTTTTTAGAGTCGTTCTACAATCACACCCAAATACACATCCAAATACACACTCATACACATAAGTGTGTGTGGACTCCACGCACATTACACACTCTAGTGTATGTGGAACTAGCTCACAAACTTATGCGTGTAAATGTGTATTTGAGTGTGTAAAATGGATGTGGTTATAGAATTATTGTTCTTTCTATATGTTTGTTGCCGTGTAAAACTGATGAATTTTCAGAAATACAGCAAATCTAACACAGAACACTCAAGATTCAATCAAGAAGAAGAAAGAGAAAGTCTAGGGTTTTGTATTCTTCTGTTTCGTCTCTTTTACATCAGAGAGCCCCGACTTTTATATCCCAGCTAATTGCATTGCTAATTACAACAAATTGATTAACTAACTAATCAACACATGACGTGGCAGCTGCACTGGAACTAGCTGAACTTGAGTTATGATCAGGTGTGGACACCTTTACACCCCCTTGCAAACTCAGGGGTGGAGTACCAACTCTGAGTTTGGATTTGAGAAGCTGAAACCTGGAAACTGACAAGGCTTTGGTGAAAATGTCAGCTAACTGAGCCTCAGAACTAATATGAAAGAGCACAATTTTGTTATTCACAACTTGATCTCTGATAAAGTGGTAATCTATTTCAATATGCTTGGTCCGAGCATGGAACACCGGATTACAAGCCAAAGCTATGGCAGATTTGTTATCACACCACAAAACATGAGGAGTAGACGAAGGAATGTGAAGTTCAGAAAACAACTGTTACAACCAGACTAAATCAGCAGCAGTGTGTGCCATGGCTCTATATTCGGCCTCAGTAGAAGACCGGGCTACAGTGTGTTGTTTCTTAGCACACCAAGAAACCAAGTTATGACCCATAAAAATACCATAACCAGTTGTAGACCTTCTGTCCACTGGATCTCCGGCCCAGTCAGCGTCAGCAAAAGCTGTGAGAGTAAGAGGACCAGGAATAAAATGAAGACCCTGATGAAGGGAGCCCTTGACATATCGAAGAATTCTTTTGATAGCCATAAAGTGACTTAACCGAGGGGCATGCATGTGCTGACATGCAACATTCACTGAAAAGGAAAGTTCAGGCCTTGTCAAAGTCAAGTATTGTAAAGAACCAACCAAGGTCCTATAAAGTTGAACATCTGGAAAAGGAGAATCACAGTCAGGAATCCCAGGCTTGACAGATGCAGGAGATTTAGAGCTTTTACAGTCCACCATACCAGCTTTAACAAGAAGATCTGCAGCATATTTGGACTGAGAAATAAACAGCCCAGAAGAAGAAGAAACAACTTCAAGCCCGAGGAAGTAGCTTAGTGATCCGAAATCTTTCATAGCAAACTTCTGACTGAGTTGATGAATAAGGGAATCAATGTAGGTAGGATTACTGCCAGTAATAATGATATCATCAACATATATCAAAACCAAAGTAATATGAGAGCCCTGAACCAGAATAAAGAGAGATGGATCTGACTTGCTTGATTGAAAATGCAACTCAACAAGATAGCTAGAGAACAGTGAATACCAGGCCCTGGGAGCCTGTCGAAGACCATATAAAGCTTTGGATAGTTTACAAACATATTCAGGATGAAGTGGATCCTTATAACCCTGTGGTTGCCGCATATAAACATCCTCAGTGATTACACCATGTAGAAATGCATTAGAAACATCCAATTGACGTAAAGACGAGTATGGAAAATGAGTGAGAAGGAGAAACGTTAGCTAAAGACGAGTATGGAAAATGAGTTTCAAGAAACTTAACATGTCTGGAGATATAGACTTTATTGGTAAGAGGATCAAAACATCTATAGCCTTTGGTAGTAGGGCAATAGCCCAAAAACACACAAATGGTGGATTTAGGAATGTGTTTGTGAGAATGATAAGGTTTCAGCCAAGGAAAACAGGCACAACCAAAAGGTTTTAAAGCAAGATAATCAGGATTGGTGTGAAAGAGAAGAACATGTGGTACTTGGAAGTTGAGAGATGAATGAGGAAGTCTGTTAGCTAAGTAAACAGTAGTAAGCAATGCCTCAAGCCAAAACTGTGCTGGCATCCCAGCTTGGTCAAGCAAAGTAAGAGTAGTGTCCATAAGATGCCTATGCTTCCTTTCCACCACACCATTTTGTTCAGGTGTGTGTGGACAGGAAGTTTGGTGAAGAATCCCATTAACCAAGAACAAAGTAGTCAGATAATGGTTAACAAACTCCTTACCATTATCTGATCTCACAGTTTTAACAGAGGTGTGAAATTGATTCTGGATATAGGCCTTAAAGTGAGTAAGAGTAGCTTGGACATCGGACTTGTAGTATAAAGGAAACAACCAAGAGTATCTAGTACAATCATCGATTATCAAAAGATAATATCTATATCCTTTAACAGAAGAAATGGGAGCAGGTCCCCAAACATCCATATGTAACAGATCAAAAGGAGCTACAGACTTAGACTTTGACAAAGGAAAGGCCAACTTGTGACTTTTGACTTTATTACAACTGAAACACTGAACGTCATATGGTTTAAAAACAGGCAAACTAAACTGCTTTATGAGAGACTGAAATAAAGGAAAACAGGGGTGACCAAGCTTCTGATGCCATAGAGTGGCAGAAGTTGTCATAGTCTTATTGACATGAAAAACTGAAGAAACCGGATGAGAATCAGATTTAGAGCAGCTCTGAATAGGGTAGAGACCCTGGTGACACGGCCCCTGGAAAAGAACTTGATGAGTATGATTGTCCTGAATGACACAACCATCAGAATTGAAAGTTAGGGAGCAATTGTTATCTTTAGCTAGCTGAAAAACTGAGAGAAGATTATGTGTTATGGCAGGAGTATGAAGAACATTAGTAAGATGAAAATTGGTCTTAGGTGTGGGCAAAATTCCAATTCCAGAACAAGAAACAGAAAGAGAGTTACCATTTCCAACCATGACACCAGTTCCTGCTGTGTATGGTTGTGGTTAAGTAATGTTGTGAAGATCAGGAGTAACATGGTTGGTAGCCCCACTATCCAAATACCAATTCTGAGGAGGAGCAACATAAGAACCCCGAGAAGATGAGCCTGAGCCAGGGGTACAATACGCTGCAAAGGCAGATGCAGGTTGAAAACCAGGTCCTGGCATAGCTCCAGTGGTAGACCCTAAAGCACCAAATTGACCAGAAAATTCACCATAACCAGAAAAGTTGTTGGATCCAGGTATCATTAAAGAAGATGATCCGGTATTGAAACCAGGCAAACCATGCTGAGGATAGGAGATAGGCATCTGCATTTGATGAAAAGTTGTAGGTCTCCACATATTAGAAGACTGATAAGTAGGTGGAACCATGCTTAACCCATTATAACCAGGTGAGGGCAACCCAGCCGGTGGGCTTGAGAAGCCAGCGTTTCTGTAGTAGCATGTTCTAGCGGAATGATTGTCCTTGCCACAAATCTGACAAGCAGGCCTAGGAAAGGGCACAAAACTCTGCTGTCCACCAAAATTCTGCTGTCCAAAACCTTGTCCCCTAGATCTGTTTCTGTTATTGTTAAACCTATTCCCAGACTGTGGAAAGAATGGAGCGTGAGGGAAATTTGGTTGAAACATTTGAGCATGTGGAAAAACTGGTGGTGATAGGTGTGATTGTGTTGGAAAAACTTGGGATGATAAATGTGGTTGTGGCACAAATCCTGTAGATGCCTGTGGTTGAGCTGTCTAAATGACTGAACCAGAAGAAGAACTACTGGCACCACTATGTACTGTATTAACCTGAGAACTATCACTCCCAACTTCTGACACACAAATGTCCTTCAACTTTTGTGTGGCCACAAACACACTGCTAACATCCTTATCTGCCTTGGACTTATGAGTCTGATGTTCTTCAGATTTCAAAATGGACACAAGTTCATGAAACTTCAAATCCCTATGTGTCCTCAAAGTTTGTTTAAGTGAGGCATATTGTTCTTCTGGCAGACCATTAATAGCATGAAAGACCATATCATCGTCATCTACCGCATAACCAACAGCACTTAATTTTTGTGCACAAATTTTAAGATCATCAATATACTGATCCATTGTACCAGTCTTGGAGAAACCAAACAATGTTCGCTTAAGATCATGAAGATGTGATCTGGACAAGGAATTAAATCTATTCTCCAAACAGAACCATACATCAGAGGCATGTTCAAGCCCTAAAACGAGTGGTAATGTTGATGAAGACAGAGTTGCAGTGAGGCATGAAAGTAATTGATTATCAACAAGAGTCCAAGCGAGGAAAGCAGGATTTGTAATCAAATTATTACTTGAGTCACAAATCTGAAGTGGTGGACATCGAACGATACCTTTTACATAATCGAGAAATCCATTTGCTCGAAGCGCATTCAAAACTTGTGTCTTCCACAGAAGATAATTGTCAGAACTCAGCTTGATCGTCACCAAAGACTGAAAATTTGACACCAGAAACGCAAGGGCTGTGGGCATTGCAACCTCATTATCGGTAGAACTCGTGGTCGAAGTCATTTCGGTCGAGAAACAGAGATCTAGATTAAGAAATTTTTTTGTAGCGAAGGATTGAGAGAAGGACTTGCGTCGCTTACGGCTCTGATACCATGATGAATTTTCAGAAATACAGCAAATCTAACACAGAACACTCAAGATTCAATCAAGAAGAAGAAAGAGAAAGTCTAGGGTTTTGTATTCTTCTGTTTCGTCTCTTTTACATCAGAGAGCCCCGACTTTTATATCTCAGCTAATTGCATTGCTAATTACAACAAATTGATTAACTAACTAATCAACACATGACGTGGCAGCTGCACTGGAACTAGCTGAACTTGAGTTATGATCAGGTGTGGACACCTTTACAAAAACCTATGAGAGGAGACAGACCGACTTTGCCAATAATGGGCCCTCATCTTCCACGTGCCAACCCAAAGATTTAATTTCTGATCCATTAATGAAAATATGCAATTGCCTTTATGCAAAATTAGAGACCCGTCCCTCTTTTTAGGTTCGGTTTGATCCCAATCCTGAATATTATTTTCAAATCTAGATTGGCTCGGATATGTTGAATAAAGTCTTTTTACCCGATTCCAACTGAGACGAAGAAAAAATATCTTCTTCTCTCCTCCTTTCTTCTCTCTGCAACCATTCTCGCCATCTCCTCAGCATCACTTCCACTCTCATCCACTCCAATCTCCTCGTCTCCTTACCTCCTCTTCCGCTGCCTCACTCGCTGCCGCCACCGACAGCTGCACATCTGCCGCCATAGATGAAGATGACGCCCGAGCCGTAGATCGGCGACTCGCGCCGCCATCGACTGCGGAGTCTACAATAGACTCGAATTGAGCAAAGTTGGAGAAATAGTCGAAGTGCTTGAAAGGCAGGCGAGGGCCATAGCCTTCGTATCTGTCCTCGTTGAAAGCCTGAGTTGTGGGGGTGGGTGAGTCATCGCTGAGTTGATTGAACGAGTCAGTGAAGCATGAAGAGGCCATGGGTGTTGGAAATCTTAGTCCGGAATGGCCTCGCTCATGCTGTTCAGTGCTTCAGTGCATTCAAGGTCAAGTGCATCATTTTGTTTGTATGTTTAGAGTTTGAATTCAACAAAATTAATTTCTCTCACTAATTGATTACCGTACAAGGGAAAATAAGTGCGTCATTTTTTTTTTTTTCTTTTTCATTTTGCCTTTTGTGATGGTAAAGTATATATAAGTGGGTTTTGGAAATTAGAATATCTTTTTTATTACTTTGAGCGTTCCAAATCTTATTTCAAGCCCTTTCGAACTCCTTTTCAAACCCTTCAAGCAAGAAACGAATGGCCTCAGCAAAATCCTACTTGCATATGTTAGTACTGTACTGGCATGCACTGGTAAACTGCCACATGTCAGTTATCGACAGTTGACTCAGTTTCCACTCGACCGTTGACTCGGTTTCCACTGACGCACGCAAGTACTGAGGTAAAGGACAGGTGTACGCAAGTCAAAGCAAGTGAAATCATTTTTATTCAACCACATGCACAAGACTTTTGAGCCACCCCAGTACGCTGTACAGTCCTCTGATGATTGCAAATGTGCAGGGGATGTTCCCCTCTCCCTCCTACACCTTCCATCAAGAAGTCTCATACATTTAATACATGGAGACTCTCCCTTTAACCCAACCAGCCATTTCTGTTGGTTACCACCCCTCTCTCCTGCACTCTTTGGCCAATATATACTCCCCTTTGCTTTTATATGTAAGGGGTTACACTCATAAAAGCTCCTAAGCCCTCTCTCTCTCTCTCTCTCTCTCTCTCTTTTTGGGTCTTTGCTTCCTCTTTTTTCATCTATTGAAAGAGTAAGCATAGGATACTCTCTTACACACCAACCACATCATTTCACTTATCATCCATCCTTCAAATCTCAAGTTCAAAGCTCAAACATTCCATCAACCTTAATCCAAGGTATACCACCTTTTATTTTGTAATCTATTTTGACCCCTGAAGGGGGCTGGCAGGGTCAAAGCTGGTAATCGATATCAGTCATGGCCCTAAAGTTGGCAAGATTTTATAGATCGTGTATAGTTATTAATGGCGCACGCCAGTAAGGTTGAATTGTACGCCAATCATGGCTGTACTGGCGTGGGGATCACTGATCAACTATTTTTTGCTTTTCTTCCTCTTTTATTACCTTATTGCATGATAAGAACCAATTTACTGCCTTCTGTATTTTAAAACTATGTAGCTGTAATGTTTAATACCTGCTTCTATTTGTGTAACATTCCTAATTTTTTTAATATATATATATATATATATATTTATAGAAAATTCGAAATGTTAAATTCAAATTCAATGATCAATTAAACTAAATTGTTAAAACACATGATTATGTTAGTACGGGTTATAATACACTTTACTATGCATACATTCATAATTATATTTATCTTTTCTAACTAAATTCAAACTAAAATTTTGTCCAAACAAACCTTCTAATTCACTTCCACACTAAACCACCCACTCTGCCATTCCTGCTGAAAAGTAGGATTTTATTTCCTCACTTCCTCTGCAAATTTTGTAACCTCCCACTTTCCCTCTACATCCTAAACAACGTCCATAACTCACCTCTCCACTTTCCCACTCATTCTCGCTATATACAACTCTAGCCCTCCGAAAATCAAACCACAATTACTCTTTTCCATTTTGTTACTCAATCCAGAGAAAGAAAAAGAGAGAAAGAGAGAGAGATCTTGAGTTCTCATCCATGGAGTTTTGAGAGAGAGAGAGAGAGAGAGAGAGAGAGAGAGAGAAAACGGGTTCCTACCTAGCACTACTCCATAAATTAAATTCGGGTTTACAAACAACCACTACATCACCAAGCATCCACAACCTACCTTCCATTCGTTCCGAGGCAGCCCCGAAGTTCTCCGATTCCATCGTTTTCTCCAATCGCTAAAAATCGACCGAACCCATTAATCGCTTTTTCGGCCGGATTTGAGGTAGGATAATCACTCTTCTACTTTCTCCTAAGTATATTTAGTTTCTATAAGCTTATTTTGATCAGTTATAATGGTAAAAAAATTGTGTCAATGCATCGGAAGTTTGGGAACTTAAAATGCTCTGTTTTTCAGAAATGGGAAATGATACTACTGTACCATGTACGTTTTTCTCTTAAAAGTGATGTTCTAAATTGCAGTTTGCCCCTTTTGGTTACTTTAGTTCTCAATTCTGATCCGAAACTAGGTGATTGACCTATTTCTACCATTTGTTGTTCAGTAGGATAAATGCATGACTATTGTATTCTCAATTGATATGTATGATATTTAATGTGTGGGAGTGACTCACAGTCAAACTTTATCACATGAAAAAAAAAAAAATTTTAAGATCTAAACTTAGAAGTTAGTGAAAATACTATAGTAGTCTAAGAGCTAAACTTAATATGTAATAGTCAGTTGCTATAAAAAAAAAATGCATAAGTGTACATGGTTAAACAAAAGCTTTCTCTATAATACACTACTTGGTAAATTATTAAGTATTGGGAATGGAACTAATAAAAGGAGTACTAGTATACAGTAGACAAGTATTTTTAATAAATCAAATAAAAACAAATGTGTTCCAGCATAATTATAAACTAAAAAATATACTTATTGTAGAAACAAAGAAAAGTAAAATTCTTAATGTCTACCAAATCAGTAATGGTAAAACCTAATTACTTAGATTAATCTACACTATTTACTACTCTAGGGTTACGAAACTGCTAATTGAACCTCAGGATAGTAATTTGAATTATAGGACAGAAATGCTTAATAAAATTTTAAGTAACTCGAAAGGCATCGGCTCAATCAATCCAAATCCCTTTTGTGTTTAATTATTTACACCTATCAATTTTTATATTGTTGTTTCATTGAAATGTATCGTGTTTGAGCTATTATTGATTGTATCATATTGTACGTGCTAGAATAGACTTAGGTTCATGGGATGGTTACGAGTAGTGATTCATGTAGATGATGTTAAGTAAACGGAAAATGGTAAAGTGTTGGAAATATGAGTGTGTGGATTGTAATTTGAGCCATGGTGATGGCATGGGTAACCAATGGGGCCCTGTGTTGAAATGGGTAACCAATGGGGTCCAATGTTGAGAGATGTTGTGACGCTAATGTATGATGTGTCATGGGAAATTCGCTTCTTTTGTTCAAGAGGGAATAAGTCTCATGAGATAGTTATAGTTAGTGGTAGATGATGTCCAACCCTAATGTACAATACGTCATGGGAGAACTCAATCCTCCTATTATGATTTTAAGTGAGAACATGCTAGGTACATAATTTAGGTGCACTCACCTAAAACCCTGGTGTAAGACAAACAAGATGAATGATGGACCCATGAGACGGTTGTAGTTAGTGGATATGAGAGGAAAGGATCTTGTGGAGAAGATTATTAGATTTCATGTAAGACGATGGATAATAAAGAAAAAGATGACGTGCTATTATATTGTATCTACTATCTTTTGTTATATTGTTGATCTGCTAACTGTAGAGTAAGGGGTTAATAGGATTGAGATTATCTACTGAGTTTTAAAACTCATTATAATGCCGTTGGGTTGACGTTTTATGTTAGGTAATCAAGAGACCGAAGAACAGAATTCTCTTCAAGATGATCAGTATCAGGGTGAGGACCGCCCAGTTGAGGAATGGGAGTTTGTCGACGCTTGGATGCCTTACCCTTAGAAGCTCTATTAATTTAAAGTATTGCTATTTGAATTTCCAAAAGTGTTATCACATTTGTCAAACTCTGTTTTTATTTCGTTGGGTTGTAAGACAGTTAAGTAGTTTAGAATTTGGTATTTGAGATTTTCATTGCTAAACTCTGTTTAATAAAATTTTATTTTAAATTAGTTTTATGGATTATTAAATCAATTAGAAATGATTTAATTAACGTGTCTAAAAATCGGGGTGTTCCAATTGGCTTTGGAATGCCTCTGGGATCCTTCTGGTTATGTTCCAGAATCTAGAAGATGCAAAGCCAAGTATTGGACAAAAGCATCTAACTGGCGTACGGTACCCTGGTACCAGCATACTGCAGTAAAATCTAGCCCAGTGTCTAGCCCTTGTATGGCAATTAGGCATTGGCCTCTGTATCCGTATATATTCTGCTCTATATATAAACTGCGTGGTTTGTTCTGAGTGTGTACTGGTCCTTTCTAGAGCCAAAAGGGTTGAAAACAAGAGCTATGAGTTTAGGCCTACCGGTGCACGCAGTTCTAGTAGGTCATTTCTGCATGCAGTGGTTCAGCCAGTGCTTGCAGGTTTCTTCTTGCGTATGACACTTCAGACTAGTGTGTTTCGATCTATTTAAAATGCTTACAGGTACTTGTTCTCAATCTATATTAACTGCTCCAATAAGTCATCCATCATATTTTGTCACATAATGCAACTTGTTACAGTTTTAATTCTTTTAACTATTTCCCCGCCCTAAATGGCTAAAAAATGATTAATGAGAGAAAAATGCAAATGTTTTATAAAATGCCCGAGTAGAGACCGATCTCAGGATTGGGCGAGAGGGGTGCCTTAAAACCTTCTCCTCTCGTAACTTGGTTCCCGAACCTCAGATATCAAAGGTGACAACGGTCCAGTCTACAAAGCTTTTCAAATCAAAACGTAGCAAACGTTTCAAGTGCGATTCCTTGGGTGTTTCACAGCTAAAATCCGAGTGGCGACTATAAATTAAAGCATTTCGCCACACTTTTTACAAAAGGGGCGCACCCGAAATTTTCAGGAGCCTCTGCCCACACATTCACACAATACTCACGGAGAAATCCTCTCCCCAGAACATTTATAAACAGGATAAAATTTACTCCTTGATTTCCAAACAGCCAAGTAAAATGGCTGTGTCCTTTAATTGCCATTGACAATAAAATAAGGTGAAGATGAGAGCCTTCCAAATACGTCCATATGCCCATACGCGTGGCTATCATAATCAAGCACCAGTAATATTAGAAGAAATTATTAGTGTTAAAATCTGCAAAATATCCAACACGTATAGTTTTCAAGTTGAATCTTAGCTTTGATGGATACAAAGGAATTTGCAGTACAAAATAGATGTCTACTATAACGGCTTTGTATTCTTCGAGATGACAGTTAGCATTGTTCATTACAAGGTTACGTACAGTACTCTCTACCATAGTTTTAAATCGCGGTATCGGTCGCCGTCGCGGTATCGGTCGCGGTATATCGGTATCGGGACGTATCGGTGATACGTCGCGGGAATCGGGTGTCGCGGTTGTGAATTTTTAAAAATCATCAGCAACGTGTATAAAACTTGAAAAATATACTTTTGCCCCCAACATTGGCTTAAATTATCACATTTTAATTAATTGAAGACATGTAATAGCCCATTCTCTTCATGTCAAATATCCGATAATTTATCAAAACCCGCAAGTCAATAAGATTTTACAAATATGAGAAAAATGCAACATTATGATTAATTTGATGATTAACCTATGAAAAACAAGTAATAACAAAAATCATTAATTAGTAATTACAAAAAAAATATAAAACTAACAAAATCTTAATAATGAGAAAAAACAAAATATTGCCAATGTATAAATATTCTTTCCCTTTCAAAGAGAACTCCTCTCGACCGTATATCCACTTGTTTAATTTTTATTTCATTGATGTTTGCCAGTGTATAAACTAATATACAGTTTTTTTAAAAAAATTAGCACTTCCAAGATTTACTCCCTCTGTCCCAAAATGCTTGTCCGGTTCGCAAAACGGAGTGTTAAAAATAATGCAATTTTTTCAAGAAAAAATTCAAATTTTTTTAACAAATTAAAAATACTCATTGATATCTAGTAAGTTGTTAAAAAACTTTTGATTTTTTCTAGCAAAAAATGTATTATTTTTAACACTCTGTTTTGCGGACCAAACAAGTATTTTTGGACTGATGGAGTACATACAAAATGTAGATATCAGGATTTAGCCCAGCACATTCATAAGTCACTAACGTACTAAACTAATTTTTTTTAAAAGAAATTGTATAATAGTTGCTCCAGTCCTTGATAGAGGTCGTGAATAAAGAAATTGGTTCTATAAATTTTACTCTCGTGAGTCGTGCCATGCAACATCAACAAAGAAGACAATATAGAAAATCTACAGTCATGCTACTTGCACATACACTTTGACACATATCATGCACATACATTTTTACGGGATCCATCTCGAATTTCACCAATATGATCTGAACCGCTCATTATTTATAAAATAAATTTTTAAGAGTTACTGTAAAAAATCAACTTAATAGGATATCGGTAAGGACTTTTTCAGAAATCATAGGGTGAAACAGTCTGATTCGCACTGTGATTTCTAAAAAAGCCCTTACCGATATCCTATTGAGTTGATTTTCTACAGAAACTCTTAAAACATTATTTTAAAAATAATGAGCGGTCCGGATCATATTGATGGGACCCGACACCGACGTGGGTCTCATAAAAGTGTATGTACAAGATATATGTACAAATGTACGTGTCCTTATCATTTTTGGAAAATCTATTACTCTTGATTCTTGAGCGGCTGAGCCACGGCAGCCGCGTGTCTATCTCTCTCTCTCTCTCCCCCCAGGCCCCCACCTACCCAGTACCCACCCACCCACCGAAACAGAAAAAATCCCAAATAAAAAGCATCAGGGAAAAGAAAAACCCCAAATCAAAGTATCAATTGACTCTTGAGCCATGGCAGCCGGAGCTCTCTCTCTCTCTCTCCCCGCCCGCCCCCCCCCCACCCAAACAGAAAAAACCCCAAATCAAAAGTATGAGGGAAAGAATCTTCTCCTCTTTCCGTTTACTTCACCCGTTTCTCAAGAATCTTCAACTATTTTTTTGAAATTTTTTTTCTTTCTTGAAATATGTTGAAGAAAGAAATTTGTGAAAGAATGAAGATAGAAGAGAAGAAAAGAAAGTCAACGGCAGTCGGCACTCGCCAGGTAATGATCGGATTTGGGTTTCAACTTTCAACTTTCAAGTGTTATTTACTTATTTTTCAAGACAAGATCCAAAATTTTCGGAAAAAAAACTGTGAAATGGGGAGGAGTTGATGTTTGATGCTCTGTTGTGGAAGCTTTTTTTTTTTTTTTTTTTTTCAGCCGAACCGGCCGTACCGGTCCATAAATCCGTTAGATACCGATACGTATCGTGAATCGGCCGGTTCACCTGCGATTTTCAGTCTCCCCGTTATACCGGCCTATATCCGAACCGGAACTCCCAAATTCCGGTACGAACCGGCCGATACGGTTCGTACCGGCCGATATTAAAATCTATGCTCTCGACTGGACACAATCTGCGTTTTTAGCTCATTTCAGTTTCAGGCATTACCCGATGGGAGGATGGAGATTTCCGTGGACTTCTAATCTCGGCATTCACCAAGTAACGTGCAACTCTAACCATCTTGACTGAAACGCTCTCATTACTTGCATTCACATCAGCCACTTGAGATGAGTGATGACGGCAGTAGTTCCTCAGTAAGTGCCCAAGGAATAGAAGAAAACAAACAGAGGAAGTGCCAACAGAGAAGAGGAATAGGCCCCAGAAGCTTCGGAGGCTCAAGCTATCAACGTTCTCCTCCGTCGTACTTTCTGTCATATTCTGATAAGATTTTAAACACACTTTGTTGGGAGTTAACCACTTATCTTCTAGCCTTTTCAGAGTCCCGTCCTCTGAGAGTTCGAGAATGGCTTCCGATACATTAGCAACTAACGAAGAACCTTTTTGGAATATCTGCATAGAAACATGAATGAAGATATATTTGTATTAGAGGTTTGTGCATGTTCCTATTTGTAGTCATCAAGTACTATGAAATAAAAGGAAAAGAAACGCGAAAAAAAGAAAAGAAAAAGACTAGTGCATGTTCAATACTCACAAAGCCAAATCCTCCAAATCTGTATGTGGTTCCAATGATGGTAAATTTCCTGCAATGTCTATTGACAAAAACTTCGGCATAAGGGATCTCAAGAAACGCTGCCGATATATTGTCGGCCTCAAACTCCCGCAGATACTCATCCCCGTCACTGATGAGACTTACATTCTTGTAGTTAAGCACATCTCGAACGTAATTGTGCATGAATGTATTTTTATCACAACCGACTTTTGATGGAGACCAGAGTTTCGGTCGGAGTCTTGAGATTGTGAGCATCGATGTGAGGTTAGCGGTGTAGCTTTGGGTTAGGACTAATGCTAGAAAAAGCCACACCACCACCACAATCCGAGCGTAGTTGCTTTGAATCTTCTCCCCTGCACAATTAACATAGTAAACTTTTCTTTCCGAGCATAGTTGCCCCGGTTCCGCTAATTAAAACAAGTATTTATTTTTTAAATTAAAGGGAAAATTTTCGTAGTCATCCCTCTAGTTTTACGGTTGTCTCAATTCGTTACTCTAGTTTCAATTGTCACTATTTCGTCCCTGTAGTTTGTTTTACGTTTCAAATTGGTAAAATCGTTAACACCGTTAATGAAACTAACGAAAAAAATATGATTAAAAAATTAAGTGCTCCAATTTTCAATTCAGTTGAACCGGTGCGAAGATCTTATTTTTTGATCATTTTATCCTAGATAGTCGTAATGAATTTTTGGCTCTAAGGCCTTTCAACGAGCACCCGAAGACTCCTTATTTAGTTTCAGAGCTCTCTTATGGTGCTCATTGAAAGGCTTTAGAGCCAAAAATCTATTATGACCATTTAAGATAAAATGAATAAAAAATAAGATCTTCCCACCGGTTCAACTGGATTAAAAATTGGGGCACTTAATTTGTTAATCATAATTTTTCCGTTTGTTTCATTAACGGTGTTAACGATTTTACTAATTTGGAATGTAAAACAAACTACAGGGACGAAATGGTGACAATTAAAACTAGAGAGACGAAATTGAGACAACTGTAAAACTAGAGGAACGACTACGAAAATTTGCCCTAAATTAAATGTGATGTATTGTGAGAGAATAACCTGCCTCGTAAAACAGAAAATAAATACTTGAAAATAAGAACCTTAACCAGTGGAACAGGGCAGTTTAGTTAAAAACGGTATCCATAACAGATTTCTTAGTGGTTTTTACTCCCTCTGCCCCTTTTTTAGAAGTTCATTACATTTCTGCGTGCCATTTTCAATAGTTTAAATCTCTTGACGTATATTATATTTTATGTTTTAAAATCATTATTTTATAAAATAAGGTGAAAGTACAGGGAGACTCCCTCAACTATCATTTTTTCTCATGGAGACCCATTAACATTTTAACCTCCCATATTACAAATAAATTTTTTTTAATAATCGATTGTCTTGGCTAGCTTGCGCGTACTTCGACTAACATTTAAAACCACTCATATTACATATTTTTAATAATATACGTTGAGAATTATAGACAATTGAAAATGGGTCATAGAACAGTAGTGGATATTTAAAAAGGAACGGAGAGAGTAATAAATTGATGGTGTGTCACCATTGATTGGATATACGTAAACTCATATGTTTACGTTACACGCTTATCGAAATTAATCTCGTTATATATATATACTTACTGTGAACAAGGAAGAGTGAAGAGAAGGTGAACCAAAGAGCATTTCCGAGTTGATCATTCCATGGACCACTGAAATCTGGATTGGACCGATGTTCGACGAACCAAACTATAAGCATAGTGTAGACCAAAACAGCCGTTGTAGCCAACCACATTCCCAGAGTGAAAGGCTCCAGGAAAATCCACGCCTTCGGGCTGGGCTTCAACGGCACTACCATCGACACGCCCGACTCCGTAAACGGTACGGTGAATTCCACTTTCTTCGATCGATTTGCTAATATTGTTATATCGCCAACGGAAGCGCAATAAGTCTTCCATATTTGTACGTATCCGCACATGTACACAGAGCATGTGTTAAATAAGAAATTAATGGAACCACCACAAATATATAATGAAGAAGTAATTCAGTCCTACTCTGTAGCACATCATTTTCGATAGTTTTTCTTCTTTGATAACTGGATCTCCAGGCTAGACCTCAACTAATTCTAAACTTTTGTACGTAGTTAATGGCAGGGCAGACCCTGCGTCTGCCCTAGGCATAAATCCACCAGGCGACAGGCTAGGGTCTCTTATTTTGGACCCAATAATTGAGCCCCGAAATTTCATCATATGTTAAATATTGTATATGTGAAATACTTAACAAGTAGGTTAATTTAGCTAAGCGGTAAAATGGACCTGCAAAAAGTAGAGATTGTGAGTTCGATTCTTGCGCCCTCTCTTTTTTTAAACACAAATAGTTTTGTATCTCGTACGAAAAATTGTATCAAAACGTCAATTTAGAGGCTCAAACTTGCGACATAAGATACTAAAGAGGTACAGCCCATCTTGCCACTGAACAACAATCCAATACTTGCTTTTTTTTTGAACAATATATATGTATATATATACACACACACACAAACATATAAGAGGCCCCATTTTTTAATACCACCTACAACCAACTCAGGGCCGGGCCTGGGTAGACGCTAAAGTGGTCCAAAAGTTTCAAATGTTTAACTTCCGAGAGATTCAAACATGCAAGGATAACAAGCACTTGGGGTTCATTCTTGAAATTTTTTTGGGTAACTCATTCTCGATAAATTGTTACTAATAGAGATTTGTTTGCAAAGAATCTATTATGTGAAATTACTGTCCCTGTATTTTGAATGGATTACTCTGTAAACATTCCTGGATCCATAACTTATAACCAAACTGAAAAAGGAGCATAAAAGAGAAGTGCTACAATACCGGGTATAGTGAGTGTTTACGAAAATTAATTTTTGTTGATTTTGAGTTTCTAGCTTTTCAAAATCACCACAAAAATTCTAGATATAGATTCTCGGATTTTACAGATTTTGAAAACCTAAAAAATAAATGAAATTCTCATCATTCCAAAGCTTGGTTTGGGTAACTTTTGGAGCTTTTCGGATAAAATTTTACATTTTAAGTTTTATAAAAGCTGATTTTCAGCTTTTTGAAGTAAACATAACTAGTTTTTACAGTAACTTAATCATAATTTCATAGTTATGATAAACATGTTATCTACTTCTACTAAAATCAAAAATCTAGAATATGCAGCATAATCCGAAACTAGAATCTAAAATTTGTATCCACAGCTATAGTAAACACGCCCATAATCTCCTTAGATGCATAATATTTTGCATAGAAGTTCATAACATATTTACAAAAATTCAAATCATCAAGATTATTGAAACTCAGTACATATGTATATCAGTATTACTCATTCAAGGTTGATATTATGAAAACTATATATGTTCAAATGGTCGAATAGAGATATATTACCTTGTTGGCTACACTATCAACTAATTCATCATACGTCCCATTGAACTCCACAAATTTATAAGGGCTTTCCCAACCCAATATCCTTCGAACCTCTTTAAAAACTTCAATGCAGAAACCGGAGTAATCCCTCTCGTCTTGATTTTTAGAATTACTTATCTTCACAAGGTTTTCAAAAGAAGCTTTGCCTGGAACTCCAATTATCAATGTGTGATTCTTCTTTTCTGTACAATCACCTTCAACAACAGAGACTTGAGAGAGAGTAAGAAGGAATGATATGAACAGTACTAGAATTGGGATGAAAAAGAAGGTTGGATTTGTGGTAGAGCGGAGGGAAGGCAATTCGGGATTCCAAATAATTGCAAGTGTCGTACGTAACTTAACTTGTGGGTTGATTAATGGCGTTGTGCTTCCTTCATTTATAGGGGGGAGGGGGGTTGGTGTTGGAAATTCCAAAGAGTGTTCCTCTATATCTCTCTAACGAAATGCATTGTCAGTCATTGGATCACGTCAAATTTTTTACAAAACAATCTAACACAATTTAAAGACCCAAAATACATGGGAACAAAGATACAGATAACTTCGGTGGTACAGAGGATCTCGACAATGGAAAATTCTCGACAGTGGAAAATTCTTGGTGGAATCTTAGGAATTAAGGAATTTGAAATTCTTGGTGTATGAAAGTTTAAAGTCTAATTAATGCTCGAGAACAAAAGTCGATGACTTTGAGTCAACAAGACTTTAGCAGTATGCCCCGGACAAAAAAACAAAAATATAGCAGTATGCCCCGGACAAAAAAAAAAAAAAACAAAAATCTCTGATGAGTGTCGCATTTCACTTTACCCCCTTCTTTGTGAAAATATTTCGCTTTGCCCTCTTAATCCATCGATCATTTAGCTTCTCTTAGCACTTTTAATTTGTTACTCTTCCGTCCAGATTTGCACGTGAAACTACAATATGACATGCATATATAGATTCCGACGGTAGAGGAACCGGGAGGGTCAAGGCGTCGGGAGGCGTGAGGGGAGGATGAGGGTGAGGAGTGATGAAAGAAGGAAAAAATGGATTCCGATCGGAGGCTGACAGAGAGAAAAACTCCATAAGGGAGATCACCCCCCCACCCGCCGCCCATGTTAGGGTGGAAGCCCTAGGGGGAGGAAGGGGAAGGAAGAAACAAAGAGGTACGACGGCTTTGTCTTCAACAACTTTTCTAAACAACCATGGGAGGTAGGGGATTTGGTCAAAACTAGGGTAGCTATGTGGATGAAGGCGAAATTTAACATCAAAGTCTATTCTGTGGAGGATTTTAAGGTTTTTCTAGACGGAATCCGGAAATTAAAATTGTAATGTAGTCTAAGGTGTACTTTTATCCAACTATCGGTTGGATGTTTTCCTTTTCCGGAGTATCCAAGCTTTTTATGCTAAGATGCTCTGTCTCGATGTACCCTTTCGAGCTATATAAAATGTTTCGTTTGCCGAGCAAAAAAAAAAGAGGTACGACAGCTCATGGAGTATTACAAATACCCTATTGATTCTTCTTCTTTGGGTACCTCCTTTTAATAAAAAAAACATGCTGTTTCGATCTGTTGTAAAATCTTTTGGCAACTAGGGCCTAGCTACTATTGAGCCCAATTGTGATGATCGAACTCGTTTCGAATCTTTGCTAGAGCCTTGCAAGTAACTATTATATTCAATTAAAAATCCAAAGTTGGGGAAGATCAGAGCTGGATTAGATTTAGGTGTGTTTACATCCAACTATCTGTTGGATGTTTGTTTTATTTTCTTTTTCTTTCTGTTTTATTTTCTTTTTCTTTCACTCCCTCGACAGGGACAAAGCCACAACCGTACACGGAGTTTATATTCTTTCGATTAATTACAAATTTACAGTTTAAAAAGACAGCAATTGTATTTTTTATTTTTTATTTGGTAACTAAAGATGAATATTAAGCGCCCACCGTGGGGGTCGAACCCACGACCACAAGGTTAAAAGCCTTGCCCTCTACCGACAGCAATTGTATTTTGAACCATATTATTAATGTTTCGTCAAAGTTTTAAGGCATTGTTTGATAAGTGAGTTAGATTGTGGGATATGATTACTGATCCCCTTATTCTATGTTTGATTGCACAAAGTGGAAGGGGATTAGTAATCCCATGGGATAGACAATCCCCTCACTAGGGAGGATTAGTAATACCTTGAGGGACTAGATATTAACAATTCTATTCCATGGAATTAAATTACATTGACCCAATTACCATTGGTCATTTGGATAAATTATGCAATTAACCTTGGGATCTCATCCGTGCACCAAAAAACCACCGGAAATTACCACTGATATAATGAGTATGATATTGGCTGTGTAAAAATTAGATTATTAATTAATGCATCAGTCCATTTTTGAAGAGTAAGTTAAAACATCCATTATTTTCCTACATTTTTTGCGCAATGATTTTAAAACAATTTTTTTTTCAAGTTTTGTAAATTTTTTGTTTTGTTCCACTTTTTTTTTTTTTTTGCTTCGTGATATTTTTGGAACTTGTAAAACCAAAAAGACAAGCGGAAATGAAAAAAAAAAGCATAATAGATTTAATTAGTAACTTGAATTATTTGTGTGAAACTCAAAAGTGGATTCCACAAATCCAGTTGTGCACCATCGGTGCATAATGTTGGGCAGCCATAATTATGTTGGACCTGAATATAGTATAAAAATGTATGTTAGTTATATTTTCAATTCATGTTAATTGTATTTTCACAAAATATTGAGTACAGTTAAAAAAAAGAGAAGAAAGACTAAAAAAATAGAACATTTTAATTGTATTTTCTCATTTACTTTATTGAGGGCAAAAATTAAAGAAAATTATTGTTTGAATCCAATCTAATCGTATCCTAAACAAACATGGTATTAACAATTTCATCATTCTATATTTTTTTTTGGATTAGTATTCCATTGTTTATTGCCTAAAAAACAAATTACGTAATATTTTGGAAATTACGCATGAACAACAAGTGTGTAATGTTGGAATATCAAGGCAAGTACAAACGGAACCACTTGTAGTTGTATTGACAGCTTTTGGGAGTTTTCCACACGCTTGACAAGATATGTGGCTCTGAATAATTCCCATGCACACTATCTTCCAAATTAATGTTCCCTTCATCAACCAATTCCAATTCCAATTCCAATTCCAATTCCTTCACTACTTCTCTGATTCCAGACTGCTCTGAATATTCCCACGCACACTATCTTCCAAATTAATGTTCACTCCTGATCAACGAATTCCAATTCTTTCACTAATACTTCTCTGATTCTACCTAGTCTGTCACATTGTACTCGATTTTAGCTCCCATTAATTTCCCAAAATGCTATGGGTATCGAACCATTGCATCAAATTATGCACAGATGACGTGTGCGGGCGGCTATAGGATTTCTCACAGATGATTCGAGCCGTTCAATGAGTTTAAAATATTTTTTCAAATGGTCTCGTAAGATATCAGCTCAATTCAATTATTTGTAAGCACTTCATTGAACATTTCAAAGGGTCCCACGCACCATGTATATGTACATGATATGTATCCTATATATGGGTTGGTACCCATAGTCGTCAGTCTTAATTTCTATTTCTCCCTACGAACAACAGGACTTTGAAAGTAGGAATTAATAAAGAGATGAAAATCATGAGGACATTATCTGTAAGCACTTCATCGAACATTTCAAAGGGTCCCACACACCATATATATGCACATAATATGTATCCTAAATATGGGTTGGCACCCATAGTCGTCGGTCTTAATTTCTATTTCTCCCTACGAACAACAGGACTTTGAAAGTAGGAAATTAAGAGATGAAAATCACGAGGACATTATTGGATTCTACTCAGCTGGCTCTGAATTTTCCCTTGTAAAAACTAAAGAGTAGACAAAGAATCCAAATTAAAGCTTTGATATCTTACGTGAACGACTTGCGTAGGTTTGTGGAGAATAAGTCAATCAAAGCCCGGGTCTAGTCAAGATGACTGGGGACCGACAAATAGCTAATCTGGGCACGGGAGACTACCATGGGCTGGCCTGTTACAAGTATTCTCGTGCATCCATCCAGCTAGAAACGGGAACTGAAATGGCATGTTACTAGAAATTTAAAGAAAATATTTGAATGTCGCTTTACTCATGAACTGTTATATAATGTGAAGTATTTTTATGGTCAAACTTGTAATTTTCGTATATGTATTTCACCCAAGCTTTGACTTATGCGAAACCTTTTACATTTTTCCAAGAAAATGGCATGTCTAGCTATCGACTCATCAATGGTCGTTGGTGTTATGTGGACAACAATAAGTTGTCTAATGGTTTGTAATTATTATACTTTTACATTTAGAAGCTCTATGATTAATTATGTTATTTATTCTACGTTTCCGCGTACTTTTATTTATATGGTTTAGAATGACGATAATGCATGTTAGAAATTCCTAAACTAGAGTATGAATAGACTTTCAGCAGCTTAACACCTGCTTGGCCGATCACGACTTTTAGAATCGGTTTTGGGTCATGACAAGAGGCATGCACGAGAAGAGACAGAGATATTGAAAGAAAAGAGCTTATTGTGATGAAGAAATCAATCATGAGCTAAATTGGTTTTATCCACACTTAGAGAGAGTGTTATCTGCGAGTTGAAATTCATTATAAAGGGGGTAGTACACTTGTATTTATAGTCTTCTGTGAGTTTATTTTTTTTTTGAGTGATTTTGAGGGGAAAAAAAAACACTTAAGGGTTAGGTGTTACTAGCACCGGCACTAAAACTCGTTGAGTTAGGGATGACTGCTAGCACCCTAGTCAAAATTAGTTTGAGCGATTAAAAATAAATTGCTCATTATACAGGTTGTTTAGCACCCGTGAAGCTAGAAGAATTGTAACTATTGAAGATAGAGCACCAAAATCTCGAGTTGGACAATTGGAGAGTGGACTAAATCGTGAAGTTGCAGACTGAACCACAATAAACTCTTGTGTTCGATTTCTCTTATCTCCCCTAATCTTTTACTTTCAATTTTGCATATCAATTTTGCATCCCTTTGGGTTAGAGTTATTAGAGGAAAATACAAGTTAGACCAGTTTTGTTGGCTGCCGTACACTCCGAGATCAGGTTCAGTCTCTAACATTTGGAGAGATATATGCTCGATTGGGGACACAGAATCGCGCCTTGGAAGGGTCATTCAGGAGGGGTTCCGTGTGCAAGTCTATTCCGGGCATGAAACGTCATTCTGGCACCACGTTTGGCTGGGGAATAAAGCTCTTAAAGAGGAATATCCAAGACTGTTCTCAGCTTCTGATCAACAGGATGATTTGGTTAGTTCAGTGGGGGAGTTTATGGAAAATGGAAGGTGGGACTTGAAGTACAGACGTGGGCTGTTTGAGTGGGAGAAACAACAACAGGAAGAACTAATGCTAAGGCTACGGAATGTGGTTCTAGACTCCTCCAAACCTGACTGTTTGCAATGGATTTGGACAACTGATAAATGTTTCACGGTGAGATCAGCTTATAAACAGGGGGAGTTGTGGATGAATCAATCAAGGACTGCCGTGTTGGGTTCCTTATGGAAGAACTTAAGCCCTCCAAAGGTGGAAATTTTTTCATGGCTGGTTGTCCAAGAACGTGTGGCAACGAGGTCGGTCCTACGAAGTCGAAACATTATAACGGATTCCCAAGTACTGGTATGTCCCCTTTGCTCTTTGCACTTGGAAACCCCCCATCACTTGTTCCTTCATTGTCAATTCTCATGGGCTGTTTGGTCTTTAATTTTGGATTGGTGGCATGTTAAATGGGTGTGCCCTTCATCCGTAGAGGCTATGGCTAACTGTTGGTTTGGGAGTAGGTTTCGAAACTTAGAGAAAGAAATTTGGGATTGTTGTTTCTATGCAACTCTATGGTCATTATGGCTAGTGCGGAATGATTATATCTTCAACAATGCGGCTACGTTG